>JBAKBP010008338.1:0-92191 GCA_037953745.1 Lithodes maja
GTAGTGGTCAAGCCATTTAGCCTACGAAAATCTATGCAGAACCGCACCTTGCCGTCAGGTTTTGGCTGCAACGTGACGGGTGATGTCCACTTCACATAACCTTCAGTGATCATCCCTCTCTCAACCATGTACTTTAACTCCTCCCGTAAAGCTGGCAACTTTACCGGGGGCACACGGTAGGGCACTGACTTGAAGGGCACATTATCACCGACGTCCACGTCGTGCGTTACCTGAGTAGTGAGACCTGGGTGTTCGGCGAAAACAGAGGGGTATGACCTGAACAGGCCTAGGACAGCAGCACCCTGGTGCTCAGGCAGGTGACTTACAGCTTGCCTAGCCTCTTGTTCAGTATTCCCCGCCCACTGTTCCGCGGAAATGACACAGTCCCAGCTATCCTCCTCAGCAGCATGACTGTCCCCACCTCCTTCTCCACCCTGGCCGCTGCAGGCCAGCACAGGGACAGTGAGAGGCTCTGAGGGGCGTCTCACATACTCTTTCATGAGGTTAACATGACATAACTGATGTTTTTTTCTACGGTCAGGTGTTGCAACGAGATAATCAAGGTCGGACAGTTTCTTAGCCACCACATACGGCCCAATAAACTTGGCAGAAAGGGGGTGTCCAGGCAAAGGTAAAAGCAACATTACCTCCTGACCCACCGAAAACTCCCGAAGCTTCACCTTGGCGTCATACTGGTGCTTCATGACCGCCTGTGCATTAACCAAGTTATTACCTGCCGCTGCCATGCAACCTATAAGTCTCTCCCGGCTCTCAAGGATATATTTAAGTACAGACCCCGGCTTCTCTTCGCCCTCCCAGATCTCTTTCACCATACTTAAAGGTCCTCTCACATTATGGCCAAAGACTAGTTGATTTGGACTGAACCCCAGGCTCTCTCCTGGGACTTCACGTGCAGCGAACAGAACATACGGCAGACCCAAATCCCAATCAGTGTCATGTTCTGCACAGTAACAGCGTAGCATACTCTTCAGGGTCGAGTGCCACCGCTCCAAGACTCCCTGACTCTCGGGATGGTAGGCTGACGACACTACAGAACATATACCGTGCAACTGAAGGGTTTGCTTGAACAATTTGGATGTAAAATTGCTCCCCTGGTCTGACTGCACCTCACGTGGAAATCCATAACGGGAACAGAACAATAATAAGTTTTTAACAACTGCCTTTGCCGAGCCGTTTCTCATGGGGTATGCGTCCGGGTATCTCGTAGCCACATCCATGATTGTCAACAGGAATTTATTGCCACTACTAGTAGGCGGGAAAGGGCCAACCAAATCTACTACAACTTTGCTGAACGGAGGCCCGGTGACAGGTATGGGAAACAAAGGTGCCTTCGGGATGGTCTGGTTAGGCTTCCCCGTTGTCTGGCAGGTCGCACACCCAGCCACCCATGCACAGACATCAGCCTTGACCCCAGGCCACCAGAAAAACCTGCCCAATGCCGCCAATGTTTTTGTTACCCCCAAATGACCCGCCACCGGCACATCATGCGCCAGACACAATAAGGACTCTCTATACTTATTTGGAACAACCACCTGGTCTACTACCCTCGCACCGCCTTCCCACTTCGATTTGGGGTCTAGAAATCTGCGGTACAATATCCTGTTGAGCCTAAAGAAATCTCCCGGCTTCGCATCCCCATCTTCCTCCAACTCTATGGCACCATTGCTATAACGAGCTAGGCTAGCGTCTTGCAGCTGCTGCTCACTAATGTCCCTGGGCGTCAATGCATCAAGATGGTTTTGTAATAAGACATTACCCCGGCTAGTAGGCTCTACTGCCTTAGTGGCTCTCGCTACAGCTCTTGCCTCACGCGAAGTCTTACCCAACTCTGCCTTGTTACACACCATATCTGGGCCAGAATCAACTCCCGTGTTTATTATAGGTCCAAGTACCGAATCACCGAGAAGTGCAGCAGAATCAATGTCCCTTTTCCTGCCCTTAGCAACCTTCTCCTGATCCTTCCTCCACTGTCCCCGAGGTTGAGTGCTAGGCTGTGCAGGAGCCGCAGAGCGAGATCGGGTTACCACACAGGCCATCTCATCCTGTTGGCACCTCCCAACCCATTCCCGATTCTCACCATCCACGTCGGCCGCCCTCTCGGCAACGACTAAGGGTGGAGTCCCGGAAGTGGGCACCGCAAAGTCGTTGCCGAGAAGAAGGTCGACGCCCTCAACTGGCAAACACTCAACGATCCCTACATCCAGCTCCCTGCACACCTCTCCCACTCTCAACTCCAACCTCACAAGTGGGTATGACCTCGTAGCATTTATACCCTGCACCACAACAACTCTGGCCGCATTTATCGGTTTCCCTGTGAAGTTCCTCAACAAAGTTTGCGAAGCCCCCGTATCCCTCAGCAAGTCAACCCTCCGTAGTTCACTCCCCCAGCTCACAAACCCGTGTCCCCGATGGTTACAGAAAGTGTCCCGGACAGGTGTCGAGCCTTCCGTACGCTTCTTTACCGCGTGTGCCTCAGCTGCTGACAACCTACCCCGGGCAGTTGCTGCAGCCTTCAGAGACACACCGATACTGTGAACCAATGACACCGGCTTAGCGGGAGTGTTACTAGGGCACTCACGTGAATAATGGCCTAGCTTCTGACATTTGTAACATTTCACATCCCCAATGGGCTTCTTCCCTTGTGCGGGCGAAGAAGGGGCCTGACCTTTAGTAAACGGGAGAGGCTTGTGTTTGTAGGTGTTATTAGGTGCAATGCTTTTAGTGTGGTTATGTGTGTCATAGGATTTGTTATTATCGAAAACTCTGGTGGGTGGGGTATAGCGCCCCTTCTGCCCTGACTCAGCCCTCTGAGCGGCACCGCAACCACGAATCAATGATAATCTGAGGTCTGCCATCTTGGCAGCCTCCTCTACTGTCTTGGGACATTTTTCCTTAATGTTCAGCGTTAGATCGGTTCCAGTACATTTGTAAAACTGTTCCAGATAGAAAAGTTGCTTAATTTCCTCAGCCGACTCTGCGTGCTCGGACCGAAACCAGTTATTACATGCATCTGTTAAGTCCCGTGCGTGCTCCATAAAACTGACGTCGCTCTTCTTATTCACGCCACGGAACTTCAATCTATAAGTTTCGGGTTGCAGTTCGTAGGCCCGGAGCACAGCCTCCTTCACCAGTCCATACACGACACTCTCGTCCAGTGACAGTGCATCGTAGGCTTTCAACCCCTTACCCCCTAGACGTGATGAAACTAATGCTGCCCATTTAACCTCCGGCCAGTCATACTCACGACACTTCTTTTCGAAACGAGCAAAAAACTCAGTCACTGCTGTCTCATCAAATGCGGGTACTAACTTAATTAAATGCGAAAGTGAGTCTGTAACCCAGTGCCCACCACCGAGATGACGCCCCGTGGTCTCTACTCTAGACTTCTCGACATCCATTTCAGCCTGGTACCTGGTTGCATCCTGATTGGCTTGGATTCTAGCAACCTCTATGCGTTCTATACTAACCTGTTGTATCTGAGTCTCCTGCAGCTTAATCCGTTCTATACTAGCCTGTTGTATCTGAGTCTCCTGCAGCTTAATCCGTTCTATACTAGCCTGTTGACTCTCTTGCAACTTAAGCTTAGCTAGTTCTAGCTGAAATAACATCTCAGGAGACAGGCCTGGGGGGGGAGAGCACAAAATGGGGGATCCACACCGAGACGTGTTTACGGGTAAGCCAGCTTGCCATTGAGAACCCACCTGCTGCATCGTGCTAAGACTCGCTGGCTGAGGGCCCAGCTCAGGGGTAGAGTGGAATGGAGGCTTGGAGGGAACCCCCCAAGACCCCACTCCACCCACCGCCCCATCGCCATCACCCAACAAACATGCCACCAAATTCTTCTTGGGCCAACTGTCAGGACAGTCCCGCCCCAAAACCGTGGCTAAACAACGAAGACCGTAACAATCAATAGCCTGCAGGCGCTGTTCGGTCAAAGGTGTCTGCAAAAATGCCCGGGCATCCCTCTCTCCACTTATAACACTCCCCTCCCTAAATATCTGTTGTACTTGCTGGTCACTAGGCTGTACCGTGTTATCCTCCCCCGTAAATGATGAGTCATTAGACATAGTGCTGGTTATACAATTGCTGTTCATAAAAAAAAAGAAGTGCTTATTACTAATTGCAGTCTCGACTCACAAAATGTTAAAGATGCTTGAATGACTCTACTCTAGACACCCCTAACGAAACTATCTGCAAGTCCACCAATACAATAATGACACAATAAAAATTCCTCCAATATGCAAGAAAATTCTAGCCAGCTCTACTAGGTAGCATAGAATAGTTCTCCAAAAAACATGTGATAGGATACTACTGAATCTTGTGCAAGGTCGCCATTTTGTTACGGCTGGATCGGCAATACATATTCGGGATTCTTGATCGTAGGACAGAAATGGCTTATGTGACAACGACACGCTCGATTCCAGTCCCAAATACTATATGCTCCAGACAACAAAAGCACCAACGCCCTACAGAGTTATCGTCTACGGTAACGAGGTACCTTAACTCGGCGAAAGTGTACAACAGGGGTAGGCTATGAGGCTAAACTCCCTCAGACATTTATAGGTTACGTTATTACTAAAGAAATGCAATACTCAAGAAACTACGTTAATATTAAGCCTCTAATAATGTAGAATAGAAGCAGGCTAAAGGTATGACAGTGAAATGCTAAATGACAAATGTACACGCCTACTTGAAAGCGCGTGCACTAGAATAACTGTCCCCTACTAACATGCACTAGCATGTAGCATACAAGATGTTCATGATCCAGTAGATACCTAATAATACACATGGAAGGAACATAAATAGTAGTCACTTATTATAATAATGAATCTATACTTGGAATAACTAAAAGGTTGCAGGCAACAGTACTGCGCCGGTAGCCTACTACCGCATAGGCTACTTCGCTTCTCTCACTCTGTCTCCCCTCTGAGTCCGTATGCGCCCTACGCAACAGAACTCCGGACACAGCAGCAAAACGACAGTGCAGTTAATTGATACATGAAAGTATTAATAGTGTTGTCTTGTGTGTGAGTAATGTGTATTGTAAAGTGTTACATACATAAACTTAAAGAGAGCTGCAATGCATAGTAAAATAAAGATATATCCCACTCATCATCCCCATGTGTTCTAGCTAGCAGGCCAAGTCACAGGAACAACGAGTCCCAGCACCGAAAGCGAGAACCCAGGAAAAGACTGTAGAGAACACAAGGACAGATAAATTACGTTACTCTACTATACCGGCACTACGAGCGAGCTGTAGTCTCTGGTACTACACTCGCTCCTGGCTCGGTATGCAAATCAAGGCTAAGTCCTCGCCCCTCTACAGACAACTCCTGGGCATGGTCGGGCTCTTACACATGGCACCAGTCTAGTCACAAATTGGATGATGAGCGGGGCATATAACTCGTGAACATGTAGAACGTTCACCAACTATCCTCATCAAGAAGATCGCTGTTCACATTAACCCCTTAAATCTAATACATGTAAATATATGCTTGTCCTAAGAGTAATACGAGAGGTGAGTGCTGAAACTCCTTTAGGACCTCAAGGGAAGGTTATGCATTTAAATAGAGAGAAGAATGAAATGAGAGTAATGTCGTCAGAGAGAAAGAGTGCAACCGTGAGAAATTGGGAGAGAGAGCAAGGGATGTTAGAATCTCAAAGGTTCTAGGCAACCTGATCATGGAACACACAGCGAGCCTCCAGGCAATGTGCTGTACGACAACATGGGCAGCCCAGGCAGCATAGGCAGGCGGCAATGGACTACCAACCCTGTCGCGCCTAGCTATAAGCGCAAGGCTGCCAACCAGTCCATACGTCTGGCAACCACCCCCCTGGCAGCGTGGCGCGTTGCTACCCTCTCGCTCTGAAGTCTAACTCACTCTCTCTCTCTGAACTCCCATTGTCTTATCTATCAACTTCTCTATTGATACTACATATTAAATGGAAGGTCTCGACATGGCTTAAAACAAAACCCACCACTGGTTAGCACATGATGAGACCTTTGCAGAGATACAAAGAACATAGTTATAAGTTGTCACACTCAATATACATAGCTGCTGACGGTAGCCAGCACGGTACAGTGGTACGGGCGGTACAGTGGAGTACCAAGGAGTACAATCAGGTTGCGTTGCCACGCACTGGGTGCGTCACAATATATATATATTGTGACGCACCCAGTGCGTGGCAACTTAACCTGATTGTACTCCTTGGTACTCCACTGTACCGCCACGGTGCGGTACCGCTGTACCGCTGTACCGTGCTGGCTGCTTATATTGAGTGTGACAACGTATAACTATGTTCTTTGTATCTCTGCAAAGGTCTCGTCATGTGCTAACCAGTGGTGGGTTTTGTTTTAAGCCATGTCGAGACCTTCCATTTAATATGTAGTATCAATAGAGAAGTTGATAGATAAGACAATGGGAGTTCAGAGAGAGAGAGTGAGTTAGTTTTCAGAGCGAGAGGGTAGCAACGCGCCACGCTGCCGGAGTGGTGGTTGCCAGACGTATGGACCGGTTGGCAGCCTTGCGCTTATAGCTAGGTGCGACAGGGTTGGTAGTCCATTGCCGCCTGCCTATGCTGCCTGGGTTGCCCATGTTGTCGTACTGCACATTGCCTGGAGGCTCGCTGTGTGTTCCATGATCAGGTTGCCTAGAACCTTTGAGATTCTAACATCCCTTGCTCTCTCTCCCAATTTCTCACGGTTGCACTCTTTCTCTCTGACGACATTACTCTCATTTAATTCTTCTCTCTATTTAAATGCATAACCTTCCCTTGAGGTCCTAAAGGAGTTTCAGCACTCACCTCTCGTATTACTCTTAGGACAAGCATATATTTACATGTATTAGATTTAAGGGGTTAATGTGAACAGCGATCTTCTTGATGAGGATAGTTGGTGAACGTTCTACATGTTCACGAGTTATATGCCCAGCTCATCATCCAATTTGTGACTAGACTAGTGCCATGTGTAAGAGCCCGACCATGCCCAGGAGTTGTCTGTAGAGGGGCGAGGACTTAGCCTTGATTTGCCTACCGAGCCAGGAGCGAGTGCAGTACCAGAGACTACAGCTCGCTCGTAGTGCCGGTATAGTAGAGTAACGTAATTTATCTGTCCTTGTGTTCTCTGCAGTCTTTTCCTGGGTTCTCGCTTTCGGTGCTGGGACTCGTTGTTCCTGTGACTTGGCCTGCTAGCTAGAACACATGGGGATGATGAGTGGGTGATATCTTTATTTTACTATGCATTGCAGCTCTCTTTAAGTTTATGTATGTAACACTTTACAGTACACATTACTCACACACAAGACAACACTATTAATACTTTCATGTATCAATTAACTGCACTGTCGTTTTGCTGCTGTTTCCGGAGTTCTATTGCGTAGGGCGCATACGGACTCAGAGGGGAGACAGAGTGAGAGAAGCGAAGTAGCCTATGCGGTAGTAGGCTACCGGCGCAGTACTGTTGCCTGCAACCTTTTAGTTATTCCAAGTATAGATTCATTCTTATAATAAGTGACTACTATTTATGTTCCTTCCATGTGTATTATTAGGTATCTACTGGATCATGAACATCTTGTATGCTACATGCTAGTGCATGTTAGTAGGGGACAGTTATTCTAGTGCACGCGCTTTCAAGTAGGCGTGTACATTTGTCATTTAGCATTTCACTGTCATACCTTTAGCCTGCTTCTATTCTACATTATTAGAGGCTTAATATTAACGTAGTTTCTTGAGTATTGCATTTCTTTAGTCATAACGTAACCTATAAATGTCTGAGGGAGTTTAGCCTCATAGCCTACCCCTGTTGTACACTTTCGCCGAGTTAAGGTACCTCGTTACCATAGACGATAACTCTGTAGGGCGTTGGTGCTTTTGTTGTCTGGAGCATATAGTATTTGGGACTGGAATCGAGCGTGTCGTTGTCACATAAGCCATTTCTGTCCTACGATCAAGAATCCCGAATATGTATTGCCGATCCAGCCGTAACAAAATGGCGACCTTGCACAAGATTCAGTCGTATCCTATCACATGTTTTTTGGAGAACTATTCTATGCTACCTAGTAGAGCTGGCTAGAATTTTCTTGCATATTGGAGGAATTTTTATTGTGTCATTATTGTATTGGTGGACTTGCAGATTGTTTCGTTGGGGGTGTCTAGAGTAGAGTCATTCAAGCATCTTTAACATTTTGTGAGTCGAGACTGCAATTAGTAATAAGCACTTCTTTTTTTTTATGAACAGCAATTGTATAACCAGCACTATGTCTAATGACTCATCATTTACGGGGGAGGATAACACGGTACAGCCTAGTGACCAGCAAGTACAACAGATATTTAGGGAGGGGAGTGTTATAAGTGGAGAGAGGGATGCCCGGGCATTTTTGCAGACACCTTTGACCGAACAGCGCCTGCAGGCTATTGATTGTTACGGTCTTCGCTGTTTAGCCACGGTTTTGGGGCGGGACTGTCCTGACAGTTGGCCCAAGAAGAATTTGGTGGCATGTTTGTTGGGTGATGGCGATGGGGCGGTGGGTGGATTGGGGTCTTGGGGGGTTCCCTCCAAGCCTCCATTCCACTCTACCCCTGAGCTGGGCCCTCAGCCAGCGAATCTTAGCACGATGCAGCAGGAGGGTTCTCAAGGGCAAGCTGGCTTACCCGTAAACACGTCTCGGTGTGGATCCCCCATTTTGTGCTCTCCCCCCCCAGGCCTGTCTCCTGAGATGTTATTTCAGCTAGATCTAGCTAAGTTTAAGCTGCAGGAGACTCAGATACAACAGGCTAGTATAGAACGGATTAAGCTGCAGGAGACTCAGATACAACAGGCTAGTATAGAACGCATAGAGGTTGCTAGAATCCAAGCCAATCAGGATGCAACCAGGTACCAGGCTGAAATGGATGTCGAGAAGTCTAGAGTAGAGACCACGGGGCGTCATCTCGGTGGTGGGCACCGGGTTACAGACTCACTTTCGCATTTAATTAAGTTAGTACCCGCATTTGATGAGACAGCAGTGACTGAGTTTTTTGCTCGTTTCGAAAAGAAGTGTCGTGAGTATGACTGGCCGGAGGTTAAATGGGCAGCATTAGTTTCATCACGTCTAGTGGGTAAGGGGTTGAAAGCCTACGATGCACTGTCACTGGACGAGAGTGTAGTGTATGGACTGGTGAAGGAGGCTGTGCTCCGGGCCTACGAACTGCAACCCGAAACTTATAGATTGAAGTTCCGTGGCGTGAATAAGAAGAGCGACGTCAGTTTTATGGAGCACGCACGGGACTTAACAGATGCAGGTAATAACTGGTTTCGGTCCGAGCACGCAGAGTCGGCTGAGGAAATTAAGCAACTTTTCTATCTGGAACAGTTTTACAAATGTACTGGAACCGATCTAACGCTGAACATTAAGGAAAAATGTCCCAAGACAGTAGAGGAGGCTGCCAAGATGGCAGACCTCAGATTATCATTGATTCGTGGTTGCGGTGCCGCTCAGAGGGCTGAGTCAGGGCAGAAGGGGCGCTATACCCCACCCACCAGAGTTTTCGATAATAACAAATCCTATGACACACACAACCACACTAAATGCATTGCACCTAATAACACCTACAAACACAAGCCTCTCCCGTTTACTAAAGGTCAGGCCCCTTCTTCGCCCGCACAAGGGAAGAAGCCCATTGGGGATGTGAAATGTTACAAATGTCAGAAGCTAGGCCATTATTCACGTGAGTGCCCTAGTAACACTCCCGTTTAGCCGGTGTCATTGGTTCACAGTATCGGTGTGTCTCTGAAGGCTGCAGCAACTGCCCGGGGTAGGTTGTCAGCAGCTGAGGCACACGCGGTAAAGAAGCGTACGGAAGGCTCGACACCTGTCCGGGACACTTTCTGTAGCCATCGGGGGCACGGGTTTGTGAGCTGGGGGAGTGAACTACGGAGGGTTGACTTGCTGAGGGATACGGGGGCTTCGCAAACTTTGTTGAAGAACTTCACAGGGAAACCGATAAATGCGGCCAGAGTTGTTGTGGTGCAGGGTATAAATGCTACGAGGTCATACCCACTTGTGAGGTTGGAGTTGAGAGTGGGAGAGGTGTGCAGGGAGCTGGATGTAGGGATCGTTGAGTGTTTGCCAGTTGAGGGCGTCGACCTTCTTCTCGGCAACGACTTTGCGGTGCCCACTTCCGGGACTCCACCCTTAGTCGTTGCCGAGAGGGCGGCCGACGTGGATGGTGAGAATCGGGAATGGGTTGGGAGGTGCCAACAGGATAAGATGGCCTGTGTGGTAACCCGATCTCGCTCTGCGGCTCCTGCACAGCCTAGCACTCAACCTCGGGGACAGTGGAGGAAGGATCAGGAGAAGGTTGCTAAGGGCAGAAAAAGGGACATTGATTCTGCTGCACTTCTCGGTGATTCGGTACTTGGACCTATAATAAACACGGGAGTTGACTCTGGCCCAGATATGGTGTGTAACAAGGCAGAGTTGGGTAAGACTTCGCGTGAGGCAAGAGCTGTAGCGAGAGCCACTAAGGCAGTAGAGCCTACTAGCCGGGGTAATGTCTTATTACAAAACCATCTTGATGCATTGACGCCCAGGGACATTAGTGAGCAGCAGCTGCAAGACGCTAGCCTAGCTCGTTATAGCAATGGTGCCATAGAGTTGGAGGAAGATGGGGATGCGAAGCCGGGAGATTTCTTTAGGCTCAACAGGATATTGTACCGCAGATTTCTAGACCCCAAATCGAAGTGGGAGGGCGGTGCGAGGGTAGTAGACCAGGTGGTTGTTCCAAATAAGTATAGAGAGTCCTTATTGTGTCTGGCGCATGATGTGCCGGTGGCGGGTCATTTGGGGGTAACAAAAACATTGGCGGCATTGGGCAGGTTTTTCTGGTGGCCTGGGGTCAAGGCTGATGTCTGTGCATGGGTGGCTGGGTGTGCGACCTGCCAGACAACGGGGAAGCCTAACCAGACCATCCCGAAGGCACCTTTGTTTCCCATACCTGTCACCGGGCCTCCGTTCAGCAAAGTTGTAGTAGATTTGGTTGGCCCTTTCCCGCCTACTAGTAGTGGCAATAAATTCCTGTTGACAATCATGGATGTGGCTACGAGATACCCGGACGCATACCCCATGAGAAACGGCTCGGCAAAGGCAGTTGTTAAAAACTTATTATTGTTCTGTTCCCGTTATGGATTTCCACGTGAGGTGCAGTCAGACCAGGGGAGCAATTTTACATCCAAATTGTTCAAGCAAACCCTTCAGTTGCACGGTATATGTTCTGTAGTGTCGTCAGCCTACCATCCCGAGAGTCAGGGAGTCTTGGAGCGGTGGCACTCGACCCTGAAGAGTATGCTACGCTGTTACTGTGCAGAACATGACACTGATTGGGATTTGGGTCTGCCGTATGTTCTGTTCGCTGCACGTGAAGTCCCAGGAGAGAGCCTGGGGTTCAGTCCAAATCAACTAGTCTTTGGCCATAATGTGAGAGGACCTTTAAGTATGGTGAAAGAGATCTGGGAGGGCGAAGAGAAGCCGGGGTCTGTACTTAAATATATCCTTGAGAGCCGGGAGAGACTTATAGGTTGCATGGCAGCGGCAGGTAATAACTTGGTTAATGCACAGGCGGTCATGAAGCACCAGTATGACGCCAAGGTGAAGCTTCGGGAGTTTTCGGTGGGTCAGGAGGTAATGTTGCTTTTACCTTTGCCTGGACACCCCCTTTCTGCCAAGTTTATTGGGCCGTATGTGGTGGCTAAGAAACTGTCCGACCTTGATTATCTCGTTGCAACACCTGACCGTAGAAAAAAACATCAGTTATGTCATGTTAACCTAATGAAAGAGTATGTGAGACGCCCCTCAGAGCCTCTCACTGTCCCTGTGCTGGCCTGCAGCGGCCAGGGTGGAGAAGGAGGTGGGGACAGTCATGCTGCTGAGGAGGATAGCTGGGACTGTGTCATTTCCGCGGAACAGTGGGCGGGGAATACTGAACAAGAGGCTAGGCAAGCTGTAAGTCACCTGCCTGAGCACCAGGGTGCTGCTGTCCTAGGCCTGTTCAGGTCATACCCCTCTGTTTTCGCCGAACACCCAGGTCTCACTACTCAGGTAACGCACGACGTGGACGTCGGTGATAATGTGCCCTTCAAGTCAGTGCCCTACCGTGTGCCCCCGGTAAAGTTGCCAGCTTTACGGGAGGAGTTAAAGTACATGGTTGAGAGAGGGATGATCACTGAAGGTTATGTGAAGTGGACATCACCCGTCACGTTGCAGCCAAAACCTGACGGCAAGGTGCGGTTCTGCATAGATTTTCGTAGGCTAAATGGCTTGACCACTACCAACCCTTACCCTTTGCCTCGAGTTGACGACAGCGTGGACAAGATAGGGAATGCAAAGTACCTTACTAAAATTGATCTTGTAAAAGGTTACTGGCAAGTACCCCTGTCGGACCGAGCTAAGCAAGTTTGTGGTTTTGTGGTAGATGGCAAGACCTACCAATGTAACGTAATGCCTTATGGGCTTTAGAACGCACCTGCCACGTTTCAGAACCTGATGAACGATATTTGTGACGAAATCCCTAACTGCACGGTCTACCTTGATGACGTGATAGTGTATGATGACAATTTTGAAAATCACCTAAGGCACTTAGAGACCCTGTTTGGGAAGTTGCACGATGCTGGGCTGGTGGTGAACCTGAGGAAGTGCGAGTTTGTAAAGGCTACTGTGCAGTATCTTGGCTTCGTGGTCGGGTTAGGCCGGGTGTGCCCCCCCCTGAGCAAGATACAGGCTATCAATATGTTTCCCAGGCCCACCACTAAGCGCCAGGTCATGCGGTTCCTAGGTATGATAGGCTATTATAGGCGCTTCATCCGGGGATACTCTACTGTCTTAGCACCGTTAACTGATCTACTGTCGAAGTCAGTGAAGTTCTGTTGGGCTGCGGAGTGTCAGAGGGCTTTCGACCTAGTCAAGCACCTGCTGTGTACACATCCGATTTTGAGAGCCCCAGACTTCTCCAGGAGTTTTCAGCTGGCGACTGATGCCAGCGGTGCGGGTGCCGGGGCAGTGTTACTGCAGACTGATTCCGAGGGCTTGGAACACCCAGTGAGCTTCTTTTCTCGCAAGTTTAATTCGGCACAAAGGAATTACTCGACTATAGAGAAGGAGCTTCTTGCTATCGTTTTGTCGCTCAAACATTTTGAAGTTTATGTTCCAGCCTACGGCCCGGTAGTGACGATTTATACGGACCATCATCCCTTGAAATTCCTAAATCAGTTTCACAATCGGAATATGCGGTTGACCAGGTGGTCCCTAATGCTCCAAGAGTATAATCTCAACATTCAGCATATTGCCGGGAGTGAGAACGTGATAGCAGATTGTCTATCAAGGGTTGATGATCCAGGATAGTCGTGCACGGTGTGTGGGTTGAGCAGGAGTAAAATTAGGCTATCATAACGCCGTCCAAAAAGATTATAAAACAATAAAATAAACGAGAATTTTTTTTTTTAGTTTTGTAAGTCTTTATTGTTGTAGCATGATGCATGCGATATTGTGTTTTATGTATAATTCACACTTCAGTTGTTGTGCACCTTTTGCAATTAGTGGCAGCTAAGGGTAGCAGGTCGGTTGGTTGCCTGTCAGATTTTGATAATGCTTCTAAGGTCGATTATCTAAAATCTTGGGGGGGCTGTGACGCACCCAGTGCGTGGCAACTTAACCTGATTGTACTCCTTGGTACTCCACTGTACCGCCACGGTGCGGTACCGCTGTACCGCTGTACCGTGCTGGCTGCTTATATTGAGTGTGACAACGTATAACTATGTTCTTTGTATCTCTGCAAAGGTCTCGTCATGTGCTAACCAGTGGTGGGTTTTGTTTTAAGCCATGTCGAGACCTTCCATTTAATATGTAGTATCAATAGAGAAGTTGATAGATAAGACAATGGGAGTTCAGAGAGAGAGAGTGAGTTAGTTTTCAGAGCGAGAGGGTAGCAACGCGCCACGCTGCCGGAGTGGTGGTTGCCAGACGTATGGACTGGTTGGCAGCCTTGCGCTTATAGCTAGGTGCGACAGGGTTGGTAGTCCATTGCCGCCTGCCTATGCTGCCTGGGTTGCCCATGTTGTCGTACTGCACATTGCCTGGAGGCTCGCTGTGTGTTCCATGATCAGGTTGCCTAGAACCTTTGAGATTCTAACATCCCTTGCTCTCTCTCCCAATTTCTCACGGTTGCACTCTTTCTCTCTGACGACATTACTCTCATTTCATTCTTCTCTCTATTTAAATGCATAACCTTCCCTTGAGGTCCTAAAGGAGTTTCAGCACTCACCTCTCGTATTACTCTTAGGACAAGCATATATTTACATGTATTAGATTTAAGGGGTTAATGTGAACAGCGATCTTCTTGATGAGGATAGTTGGTGAACGTTCTACATGTTCACGAGTTATATGCCCAGCTCATCATCCAATTTGTGACTAGACTAGTGCCATGTGTAAGAGCCCGACCATGCCCAGGAGTTGTCTGTAGAGGGGCGAGGACTTAGCCTTGATTTGCCTACCGAGCCAGGAGCGAGTGCAGTACCAGAGACTACAGCTCGCTCGTAGTGCCGGTATAGTAGAGTAACGTAATTTATCTGTCCTTGTGTTCTCTGCAGTCTTTTCCTGGGTTCTCGCTTTCGGTGCTGGGACTCGTTGTTCCTGTGACTTGGCCTGCTAGCTAGAACACATGGGGATGATGAGTGGGTGATATCTTTATTTTACTATGCATTGCAGCTCTCTTTAAGTTTATGTATGTAACACTTTACAGTACACATTACTCACACACAAGACAACACTATTAATACTTTCATGTATCAATTAACTGCACTGTCGTTTTGCTGCTGTTTCCGGAGTTCTATTGCGTAGGGCGCATACGGACTCAGAGGGGAGACAGAGTGAGAGAAGCGAAGTAGCCTATGCGGTAGTAGGCTACCGGCGCAGTACTGTTGCCTGCAACCTTTTAGTTATTCCAAGTATAGATTCATTATTATAATAAGTGACTACTATTTATGTTCCTTCCATGTGTATTATTAGGTATCTACTGGATCATGAACATCTTGTATGCTACATGCTAGTGCATGTTAGTAGGGGACAGTTATTCTAGTGCACGCGCTTTCAAGTAGGCGTGTACATTTGTCATTTAGCATTTCACTGTCATACCTTTAGCCTGCTTCTATTCTACATTATTAGAGGCTTAATATTAACATAGTTTCTTGAGTATTGCATTTCTTTAGTCATAACGTAACCTATAAATGTCTGAGGGAGTTTAGCCTCATAGCCTACCCCTGTTGTACACTTTCGCCGAGTTAAGGTACCTCGTTACCATAGACGATAACTCTGTAGGGCGTTGGTGCTTTTGTTGTCTGGAGCATATAGTATTTGGGACTGGAATCGAGCGTGTCGTTGTCACATAAGCCATTTCTGTCCTACGATCAAGAATCCCGAATATGTATTGCCGATCCAGCCGTAACAATATATATATATATCATTCGTATTTATGTATTTATCTAGGTTATGCCCCCTCCCTCCCCCATTATACACCCTCCCCCACTTCCCCCATTATACCCCCCTCCCCCCATATATAATTCATTCATTCATTCAATCATCACTTCCGAGGTTCGGGGCCCACCTTCATTCACCCACCTTCATTCACCCATCATCATCACCATCATCATCATCATCATCATATCAATTTCTACTACATTTTGCACTACAGTGGATATAGGCCTCCTAGGGAAACCACTCTAAAAAAATAACGAGTCCAGTGCAGTACCTCTTTGGGTGGCTTGGAAATTTGCACATATTTCTCTGGTTTGACACCATATATATATATATATATATATATATATATATATATATATATATATATATATATATATATATATATATATATATATGCTATATATAATATATCCACACACATACATTACCATTACATTTACCATTCTTTATATTTTGTTTGACACCTTGTATATACATATATATATATATATACATATATATATATATACATATACATATATATACTGTATACATACATATACACATACATATACATACATATACACATATATACATATACACACATATATATATGTATATATATATATATATATATATATATATATATATATATATATATATATTGTATATATATATATATATATATATATATATATATATATATATATATATATATACTGTATATATATATATATATATATATATATATATATATATATATATATATATATATATATACTGTATATATATATATATACTGTATATATATATATATATATATATATATATATATATATATATATATATATATATATTGTATATATATATATACTGTATATATATATATATATATATATATATATTGTATATATATATATATATATATATATATATATATATTGTATATATATATATATATATATATATATATATATATATATGTATATATATATATATATATATATATATATATATATATATATATATATATATATATATATATATATATATATATATATATATATATACTGTATATATATATATATATATATATATATACATTACTTTATTTTATTTACGTGTACAATAGAATTATTTCTGAATTTATTACCTGAAGATTACCTGGCTTTCTTATTTTGTTTTTTCAGTGTCAACCCAGGAGCCATTTCCCTTCTCGTTGGAAAGGGTGTATATTGTGGCAAAGATATACAACTGTATAAACATTCTCATATATTTTCATAACAATAACAATGCATGGAAACAATTGCGCATAGCTCACGAACCAATTACTCTATATTATTTTTGTTTTCACCATTGGAAAGAGCACAATTTTCCGATTCCGGTGATATATACAGTTATATACGTATCTGACCAAATAACGCAACCACGAGGTGGGGAACAGCTCGGAACCCGGCTAGCATCGCCGGAACAGAGACGGGTGAAGCGTAAATATTCGCATTTTGGCTCTTCATTTCAAATATTCATAGCGCAAAAAGTATTTGTCCTAGGAACTTCTAGTTTGTTTTATACTCATCAGCATTATTTGCCGTATTCATTCAGCCTAAATTTAAAACCATACACTTCGTAGCAACGAAATAAATCGAAAATGTTATAAACCATATCAATCAAAATCAGATTTTTTTTTTTTTCGGTCATTGCATGGAAACAATTGTGCATAGCTCGCGAACCAATTATGCTATATTATTTTGGTTTTCACCATTGGAAAGAGCACAATTTTCCGATTCCGGTGATATATACAGTTATATACGTATCCGAGCAAATAACGCAACCACGAGGTGGGGAACAGCTCGGAACCCGGCTAGCATCGCCGGAACAGAGATGGGTGGTAAATATTCGCATTTTGGCTCTTCATTTCAAATATTCATAGCGCAAAAAGTATTTGTCCTAGGAACTTCTAGTTTGTTTTATACTCATCAGCATTATTTGCCGTATTCATACAGCCTAAATTTAAAACCATACACTTCGTAGCAACGAAATAAATTGAAAATGTTATAAACCATATAAATCAAAATCATATATTTTTTTGTTTTCGGTTACTGCTTGAGAACTATTGAAGATAAACAATTTCTGTTTCCAGATTTGGAAAGAGGAGAGAAAATACTATTATTTGAGCAAAAAAAAATATATGGTCATCACTCACAATTTAGAGCTAGGACGGTGTGAAGACAATTGCATGGGAAATAATTGTATTCCGGACTCATTTACACTTTCATATTTCGATTTATTTACATTTTTTTTTATTTTATCATGTACTATAAATATTCCTCTTTCCATTGATATATGATACATCACAATAAACAGCATTCTGGTGGATGGAAATCGCGAAAAATGTAAGGCTTCGACAACACTCATGAGCCAAATTCAAGACCCAAAATACTTGTCAAGCGCCAACTCGGACTTATTGGAACATAATATGATGGAGAGAGTTAACTCATAAGCAGGAATAAATACTAGTGATAGGCCATACAGTGTATAATGGCATAGGTATATTTAAATAAAGGCAGCAACTCGCAACATAACCACATACAGGTGTGCTTCTCACTCTTAGTCAGGCAAGCCTGCTCGGACAGAGTCTCTAACCCACACCCTGACTCACAATGCTCACAAAAACGGAAAACTGTGGCACAATAACAAGCATACAGAAATAATAAACCCCTAGCTGTTAATCTGCCAGGTGGCAGAGGTCTAGCTGGAAGGATATAGGCTTCGGATACCCGGGCTGAGCCACCTGCTCTAGCCTAGGGACGTTCCCAGGTCTGTGCGCCAAATTACTCTAATTGAAAGGGTGCTCTCTTGAGAGACTCAGATCGCAAGTATCTGACTCTCTCCTGGCGACCCTAAAACAAAAGCAAGACGTGCTAGCGCAGTGCTGAGTGGACTAGGCAAGGGCCCTCACACAACACAACACTAGACACACAGGGACACAGACAAGAAAATGCCCCCAGACTCCCACGGGTATCCTAGTAAAGTCGTGCGGGTCCACAGGACTCGCACCAGCAGACTTTACTTAAAGGATCGCAAAAAGCCTCCTCTCCGGTCTAGCCCCTGCTAACCTGACACAAGAACACACTAGCAAGCATGAAACCACCAAATATGAGACAACAAAAAAGCTTCCTAGGTCTCATTAACAATTACGTCTCTGCATAAGGCCCAAAATCCTATCTAGTTATCTGAGAGCTCGTCGTTAATACAATAATAGATATAAGGTCTATCAAGGGGATGGGATAATTAAATAGATTGGTGAAGTAGTGGAAAGAAGGTATACAAAGTAAGAGAGAAAGTTTCTAAGTGGGGTTGAGAGGGATAGATATCAAGGGGGTCCGAAGGGTACGACAGTGAGGTGAGCTCTGAGTCTTGAATCTGTCTGGACCCCGCCCTAGGCATGCAGAATACATCCCATGCTTGGCAACACTCAACACAGTTGCCGGGTCAAAATCCTCTACCCCGTGCGTGAGTCGAAACTAAGCCTAACGTTGCAATCAAATGCTTATGGCAATGCTTCAGGCTCGTCCCAAGCTGGCAAGCGAAGCAACGTCCCAAGCCGGTCTCTCTCTCCCGCTCGTCTCCTTCCGCCCTCACTAGACTTACATCTTATATATTATAATGAAACAATCAACTATCGAGAATAAAATATATTAAGATGTGTTGGTTAAGAATAAGGGCAGCTAGAAGCTGTGAAACAACATTAGAATATCCCAGGCATTAGTTACGTTGTCGTAGGATATATACTAAGGAAAAGCCTGCCGGCCGGCTGCCGCCAGCCGGTTTCTAAACGGCTGGGCAGCCGACGCGCGCGCATGCCCGCACGTGGCTACTATGCAGAAGCGTCACACCTCCCCCAAGATATAAGACCCTTGACTAAGTTCTTCATATCTAACAGAAAGCTTCTCATAATACCACACACTGTTGCGACACAAGGCACTATATATAACAAAAATAAAGACTGTTGCTCTCCACCGAGCAAGTTCAACTAACTTAGCGACAATAAGTGAAAACATTCAACTTAGATACTGCTACAACATCTTATACAAAATTTTACACGTTATAAAAAATAAAGAGTTTTTATAAGGTTTTTGCTTTTTTAATTTGTTTTTTTCGGCTGAACTACAGTGACAGCCTATTTTCCTCCACACTCAACCCACAATCCTGTGGCAGTCTAACCAACATCATCCACCCTTGATAGACAATCCGCTATCCCGTTATCAGAACCGGCAATATGGCGTATGTCCAGATTAAACTCCTGAAGCATGAGTGACCACCTGGTCAGCCTCATATTCCGGTTATGAAACTGATTCAAGAATTTCAGAGGGTGATGATCGGTATAAACCACTACGACTGGTCCGAAAGCAGGAACATATACATCGAAGTGCCTGAGCGCCAGCACTATCGCCAGGAGTTATTTTTCAATTACAGAGTAATTCCTTTGTGCACTATTGAATTTTTTACTGTAAAAACTCACTGGATGTTCGATACCTTCATCATCTGTCTGTAACAAGACAGCCCCAGCCCCTACGCCACTGGCATCAGTCGCCAGTGTTACGACTGGGGTTCAAATATATCAGGGCTCTTATTCATAGGACTAGTAATGGCATAAATGTTACAACGGAAAGCGCTAGCTCCAACCTCTGAAGTATATTCCCAGTGAACAAAGAACACAAATACTCTACAAAGTTCTATATGCAATAATAGGCTATCAAACTCTCAATAAATGTGCGTCTACTCTAGGCTTTATGTTATGTGAAAACAGCCTATTACTACCTATAACCGAAGGTGCTTGGTTATGGTATACAAAGTAAGGTGGTAAGAGAAGTTACAGCTTACGTTACTTTAATCAATAAATGTCAGGCACTTCTGCATGAAAGAAAGTGCACTAAAGTCCTTCAACACTAACAAGGAATCTTCTTTAAATGTTAGATGCTGTAAAGATGCTCGTATCGGAAATGGAACCCAAAAAGGCAGGCAGTGGAATAATGCTCGTGCAGGCTATGCACACAAAAAGGCAGAATATATAATGCCGTCGGAGCCAAGAATATCCTAAACACTACAACACTAATAATAATCGCCACAATACAGTATTCCTATCAACAAAAAGAGCCTAAGTCGTTTGTGTCTCAATACATCAAACTAGGCTGCGAAATGCTTGTGTAATCATAAATGGGTATGCATAAAAAGAGTAATTAGGGTAATATACTTAATGTCTACTATGATTGATAAAGTCTAGCTAGAGTCAATGATACGAGATACTGGTGCGCATGGCATGCTGCATAGCCTAGTGCAAATCTCAAGTCTGTGTGTCAAATATTACGTTATACTGAAGGGTAGCTCTCTTGAGAAACCTTAATACCGAAGTATTAAGCGTTCTCCTGGCGTACCTCAAAGACAAACAATCGAGACTAGAACAGTGCAGAATGGTATAGGCAAAAAGCCCTCATTCGTGCATGCTCTACTCTCAATGGCACACAGACTAGGATTTACTCAATCAACTCCAGTTCTCAGGTATGTCGTGCCGCTTTTAACTAAAGCCAGCACTCATAGGAAACAATACCTTTTATATCAGACTCCTAGTCTAGCATTATCTAATCCAGCAGAACACTAATAATTAAAGGAAGCAGCAATATGAAAGCCAACCAATGCTTCGTGATCCACTTATCTTAACAACTAACATACACAGGTTATATCAGACCTTAACACACAATACAACTGGCCAGCATGAAGCTGATTTTGCAGAGTTAACCAGAGGGGATATAATGTTAATAAAGGTGGTGAAAGATATGGAAAATGAGAGAGATAGGCCGAGGAAAAGATTCTCAGGTAAGAGCGGGGACAGGTTGCAAGGGATAAAGATGGATGCATTCTAGAAACCAGATCTGAGGGAGAGAGTGGCGAGGAACTAGTATATATACTTCGCACTAGCTCGAGCCGCGTGGGAAACTAGCGGTTGCAAGTCGTCCAGCCACTAGCAGCATGGTAAGGACCCCTCTCCACCAACCCCCGCGAGGCAGCCAGCCGTGACGTCATCGAGCGGGACAAAAAACACTGCGCGCCCCCTCTCACTCTGTTCTACTCCCTCTCTCTCTCCCAGATCCTATCATTACTAGTTAATGACAAAACATATACTTTACAATTAAATATATAAAGCCTTAACATGGGTGAAAACAAAGAGCCTTTCTGGACTGCCCATGACACGAGCTTTCATATGAAATAAAGCACACTCTAATACATAAACTGTAGCCCCATCCACTGCCCTGGCGATCCTAGTGAGTCACTGTAGGACAAGCCATGCGGTTCTAACGGAGTGGTCAACGTCACACCATCTGAAAAGGTCTGCTGAAATCCGGGGCCCTGAGTATGGGGTGGGTACATAACAGGTGTTTCATCAAGGAAAACGCCTCTGCACACTCAGGAGACCACCGGAACTTCTTGTCCTTAGATAATAAGTCAGTTAAAGGTGCAAGTACAGTCGAATAGCCTTTGATGAAGCGACGATAATAGCCAATCATACCTAGAAACCGCATGATTTGTTTCTTAGTCGTAGGCTGGGGAAACTGATCGATGGCTTTGATCTTTGTCTGTGGAGGGCACACCTGACCCATCCCCACCTCGAACCCCAGGTACAAAACTGTGGCTTTGACAAAATCGCACTTACCCAGGTTTACCACCAAACCTGCTTCATTCAGTTTATTAAAAAGCTGTCCGATGTGAGCACAGTGACTGTTAAAATCATCGTCGTATATTATGACATCATCTAGGTACACCGTACAGTTGGGAATGTCGGCTACAATGTCGTTCATTTATTTCTGAAACGTTGCAGGGGCATTTTTCAGCCCGTATGGCATAACATGGCAACGATATGTGGCACCGTCCACCACAAACCCGCACACCTCTCACGCTCGCTCAGACAAGGGCACTTGCCAATAACCCTTAACAAGGTCTATCTTAGTGAGGAACTTGGCTTTTCCTATCTTATCCACACTGTCGTCCACGCGAGGGAGAGGGTAGGCATTTGTTGGGGTTAAACCATTCAACCTGCGGAAATCTATACAAAACCGCACCTTGCCATCTGGTTTGGGCTGCAGTGTGACTGGGGAAGTCCACCTTACACCCTCAGAAATCAGCCCACGTTTCAGCATATAATCCAGCTCTTCCCTAAGTGCTGGTAATTTAATAGGGGGAACACGGTATGGCACTGATTTAAAGGGCGGGTGGTCCCCAACATCGACATCGTGCACTGCTTGAGTAGTGAGGCCAGGATGCTCCGCGAAAACAGCTGGGTTTGAATCAAACAAGTGCTGCACTACACGCTGTTGCTCAGGCAGGTGCAATATCAACTCGTGAGCCACTTGTCTAGAATTCCCCGCCCACTGATCCGCGGAAACATGACAATCCCAATTATCCTCCCCCGCAGCTTGACTGTCCCTTCCTCCTTCTCCACCACGATCGCTGCAGATCAACACCGGGACAGCGAGAGGCTCGGAGGGGCGCCTCACATACTCTTTCATCAGATTTACATGGCAAAGTTGGTTCTTTTTCTTACGATCAGGAGTAGCTACTAAATAATCGAGATCAGAAACCTTCCTTACAACCCGATACGGACCAGAAAACTTGGCAGACAAGGGGTGTCCCACCAGAGGCAGTAGTATCAGTACCTCCTGATCTACTTCAAACTCCCTCAGCTTCACCTTCTGGTCGTATCTGTCCTTCATCTGAGCTTGTGAACTCTTAAGGTTCCAACCTGCTACCTCCAGGCTCTTTAGCATTCTCTCACCTTTCAACAACATACTTTAGAAGCGAGCATGGCTTTGTGACTCCCTCCCAGATCTCCTTGACTATGTGGAGGGGCCCCCTGACCCTGTGTCCAAAAACCAACTCGTTCGAGCTAAATCCCAAGCTCTCCCCAGGTACTTCTCTCGCAGAAAATAAAACGTATGGGAGACCTAGATCCCAGTCCTTCCCATTTTCCATGCAATAACACCGCAACATACTCTTGAGAGTCGAGTGCCACCTTTCCAAAACTCCCTGACTCTCGGGATGGTAGGCAGATGACACCACAGACACTATCCCATGTTGCTGCATGGTCTGCTTAAACAGAGCAGAAGTAAAATTGGATCCCTGATCAGACTGGATCTCCTGAGGGTAGCCATAACGAGAGAAATAGACAAGTAGGTTTTTGACAACAGTCTTAGCCATCCCATTGCGCATGGGGTAAGCATCTGGATACCGTGTTGCTACATCCATTACAGTTAGTACAAATTTATTGCCGGCACTAGTGGGGGGCAATGGGCCAACCATATCGATAACTACTTTGCTGAAGGGCGGCCCAATGACAGGGATGGGTTGTAACGGGGCTCTCGGGATGACCTGATTGGGTTTCCCAACCACTTGACAAGTGTGACACTGTGACACCCATGACACGACACTCGCCTTTAACCCAGGCCACCAGAAAAGCTTGCTCAGAGCTGCCTCCGTCTTACGTGCCCCCAGGTGCCCTGCCAAAGGCACATCATAAGCTAATCTCAATAAGCTCTCACGGCACACCCTCGGTACTACTAACTGGTCCACTAATCCTGACCCGCCATCACACTTTTTCTTGGGATCCTGATGTCTCCGATACAAGATCCCCTCGGACAAGAAAAAATCACCAGGCTGCGCATCCCCATCGCTCTCCAGTTCGACAGCACCATTACCACACGCCCTGACTTCAGGATCTTCCAGCTGCAAGGAACATATATCAGCAGGTGCGAGATTATCCAAGTTCATCTTAAATAATTTATTTCCACCTCCAATGTCCCTCTGAGCCATCCTTTCCTCACGCTGCGCATAACGATGCTGTCGCAGAGTCTCTTCCTGCCCTGCACCTGCACTAGCGGTGACAGGCCCCTGGTCCTCTCCAGACTCTAACATAGGTGCCAATAATGAGTCACCAAGAAACACTGCCGGCTCAAAACTCTCCAATTGACCAACACTTCCCGTTTTCTTGTGACCTTTCCTCCGCGGTTTGATAGACTGAGGTGGTGGCTGCAAGGCTCCGGATGTCTGAGAACGCGTCACAACACACGCCATGGTCTGTACGCTACACTTCTCAACCCACTCCTGTTCCTCCCTACTAACGTCGGCCGCCTTCTCGGCAACGACCAAGGGTGAAACCTTAGAAGCAGGCACCGCAAAGTCGTTGCCGAGGAGGAGGTCGACGCCCCCAACAGGCAAGTTCTCTACCATTCCTACATCCAGCTCCTTCGCCACACCACCCTCCTCCAGCTCCATCCGCACCAGCGGGTAGGACTTTGTAGCATTGATCCCGTGAACTACCACCATCCGAGCAGCGTTAATCGGTCTACCAGTAAAGTTCTTTAACAAGGTCTGAGAAGCCCCCGTATCACGCAATAGCTTAACTCCTCGCCTTTCGCCAGCCCACCTCACAAAACCATGCCCTCTATGACCCCCAAAGATGTGGCGGACAGGGTTCGAGCCTTCCGGACTCTTGAACACAGGCTGTGTCCCACCCTCTGATGAACTACCCTTGGCAAACTCAGAAGATATAGGCGACACCCCTATGCTGCGGGCCAATGACAACCTTGTTTGGTGGCTTGTTCGGTCAAGCATTTGCAAAGTGACCCTCCTTGTGACATGCAAAGCACTCTTTACTCTTTGGTTTCCCTTGGGAGTGAGAGGTACCATTAGACTTCTTATACGGGACGGTATTTGGATTATGTTCAGTTTTATTGTCAGTGCTAGATGGTTTTGTGTATTTATGTGTATCAAAATTCTTGGGAGGGGGAGGGGTACGATCCTTTGCACCCGACTCACTCCTAGCTGCTGCTCCGCACCCTCGAATTAATGACAGTCGGAGGTCAGCCATTTCTGCTGCCTCCTGGAGAGTTCTAGGATTTGTTTCCTTTATATTTAATGTTAAGTCCCCGCCTGTGCACTTAAAGAACTGCTCCAAGAGAACCAGCTCACTCAACTCCTCAAAAGTAGCTGCCCTCTCAGAACGCAGCCAATGTCGTAGTGCATCAGACAAGTCCCGGGCGTGTTCTAGGAAGGTACTATCCTTGCCCTTAGTAACACCCCGAAACTTCAAGCGGTAAGTTTCTGGTTGTAACTCATAGGCCCGTAGCACAGCCTTCTTTAGCTCATCATAAACTACACAGGACTCTAAAGGTAGTGCATCATACGCTTTTAGCCCCTTTCCTAGGAGTCTTGATGAAACTAATGCCGCCCACTTTTCCTGAGGCCACTGGTGTTCCTGACACTTTTTCTCAAATCGCATAAAAAACTCAGCCACACCTAATTCATCGAACACAGGAACTAGTTTAAGCAGGTGCGACAATGATTGGTCCCGATGTCTGTTACCTCCCCCAATATTTCGCCCTGTTACCTCCACTCGCGATCTCTCCAGCTCCCTGTCAGCCCGATACCTAGTAGACTCTGCCTGCAGTTCAGCCTTTCATATAGCCTGTCTCTCGGCAGCCTCAACCTTGGCCATCTCAAGCCGAAACAACAAATCTGGAGTCAACCCTTGTGGAGGGGAAGGTGCATTTAATGGAGAGGGTCCCTGTGATTGAATTCCACGCTGCCATTGACCATCAACTTGGGGGTATGTACTAAATTCAGGCACCCTGACGTTTGATACGGGGGTAGAGTGGAGGGGGGGCTGGGGACCGGGGCCCCCAGTCGCCTCTCCACCCAGGTCTCTCCCTTCTAAACCCAATATCAAAGTACTCAGCTGATCTTTCCTCATGCCACTTAAACCCTGGTGACCCTGAAGACCTGCCACACACTTTAAGCCATACTTATTCAGCTTCAACACCCTGGCAGCGGTAAGGGGCGCCTCTAAAAATCTTCTAGCACCCTCCTCGCTATCGACTAGCCACTCCACAGGTCTTTCTCCCTCCGAGCCCGTATCGTGACCTGACCCATCACTGTGTTCTGATGTATTAGACATGTTTGTGTACTGCAGTAATTATCACGGTTATAGAATGTGCCTTATCTCCTATGCAAGTATGTATATACTAATGTTATTTAAAGTCTTTAATGTGTTATATTGGTTGCTCCAAAAAAAAAAAAATCTATGTCCACTGTATTCCTCTAATCATAAGGAATCTCAAAACAAATGACCACTATATTCCTCTGTTCAGTAAATCCTATGCAAGATCGCCATTTGTTACGTCCTGGGATATATAAACACTGGGCTCTTTCTATTGGACTAGGTATGCGGCAACAAGCAACAACGGAAAACGCTAGATCCAACCCTTATCTATAAACCCAGGCAACAAACCACCCTAAACTGCCAAGAGTCCTGCCTGGACAACGAGGTATCCTATGACTCGGTTACAGGGTGCACGCACTATAGACTGCTGATAGTCAAGCAGGCTATATAAAAGATCACACAATTAAGTTGACTTAAAGCTTCAAGGAAAAGATAGATAACGGAATTAAATTGCAGAAACAATTTAATAACAAACTAGAAGAAAGCACATTTAACGTTACGTTAATTAATACAATTAATCACCCCTGCGTGAAAGAAGGTGAAAGCAAACAGTCCTCAAAACATCGTACAATTAGACAAGATGCAGGTTTCTAAACTGCATGCAGCTACTGTAGGATCTGATGCTTAGCAAAGAAAGTACGCTACGGATTTAGAGAACTCTTAACTCATAAGCAGGAATAAATACTAGTGATAGGCCATACAGTGTATAATGGCATAGGTATAATTAAATAAAGGCAGCAACTCGCAACATAACCACATACAGGTGTGCTTCTCACTCTTAGTCAGGCAAGCCTGCTCGGACAGAGTCTCTAAGCCACACCCTGACTCACAATGCTCACAAAAACGGTAAACTGTGGCACAATAACAAGCATACAGAAATAATAAACCCCTAGCTGTTAATCTGCCAGGTGGCAGAGGTCTAGCCGGAAGGATATAGGCTTCGGATACCCGGGCTGAGCCACCTGCTCTAGCCTAGGGACGTTCCCAGGTCTGTGCGCCAAATTACTCTAATTGAAAGGGTGCTCTCTTGAGAGACTCAGATCGCAAGTATCTGACTCTCTCCTGGCGACCCTAAAACAAAAGCAAGACGTGCTAGCGCAGTGCTGAGTGGACTAGGCAAGGGCCCTCACACAACACAACACTAGACACACAGGGACACAGACAAGAAAATGCCCCCAGACTCCCACGGGTATCCTAGTAAAGTCGTGCGGGTCCACAGGACTCGCACCAGCAGACTTTACTTAAAGGATCGCAAAAAGCCTCCTCTCCGGTCTAGCCCCTGCTAACCTGACACAAGAACACACTAGCAAGCATGAAACCACCAAATATGAGACAACAAAAAAGCTTCCTAGGTCTCATTAACAATTACGTCTCTGCATAAGGCCCAAAATCCTATCTAGTTATCTGAGAGCTCGTCGTTAATACAATAATAGATATAAGTCTATCAAGGTGATGGGATAATTAAATAGATTGGTGAAGTAGTGGAAAGAAGGTATACAAAGTAAGAGAGAAAGTTTCTAAGTGGGGTTGAGAGGGATAGATATCAAGGGGGTCCGAAGGGTACGACAGTGAGGTGAGCTCTGAGTCTTGAATCTGTCTGGACCCTGCCCTAGGCATGCAGAATACATCCCATGCTTGGCAACACTCAACACAGTTGCCGGGACAAAATCCTCTACCCCGTGCGTGAGTCGAAACTAAGCCTAACGTTGCAATCAAATGCATATGGCAACGCTTCAGGCTCGTCCCAAGCTGGCAAGCGAAGCAACGTCCCAAGCCGGTCTCTCTCTCCCGCTCGTCTCCTTCCGCCCTCACTAGACTTACATCTTATATATTATAATGAAACAATTAACTATCGAGAATAAAATATACTAAGATGCGTTGGTTAAGAATAAGGGCAGCTAGAAGCTGTGAAACAACATAAGAATATCCCAGACATTAGTTGCGTTGTCATAGGATATATACTAAGGAAAAGCCTGCCGGCCGGCTGGCGCCAGCCGGTTTCTAAACGGCTGGGCAGCCGACGCGCGCGCATGCCCGCACGTGGCTACTATGCAGAAGAGTCACATGTCAAACTTGCGTACCCCGACATGGACCAAAAGAGCCAGGAAACAGAAATCAGAGAGATTATGATTCAAGCATGTCCTGTGGAAGTTAGAAGGCACTGCATTATCCATGAAGTGACTACCACTAAGGAACTCAATGAGGTGATTGAGAAAATAATGGAAGCCAGAGAGTTAAGAGAGGAGAAAAATAAAGGGGAGGAGGAGAACCCAAACAAAGGGTATCATAGAACAATGATCCGATGCTTTATATGCAGAGAAACCGGACACCTAGCTAGGAACTGTTCCAACCGTCCCCAAACCCCAACACCTAGATTTAACTCAAGGCCCACACCTCCAAATGATCGACCCCTACCAAGGGTGACACATCCAAACCAGGGAGGAATGCTTCCAGTAGAACACAGAGAGACAGAAACCCAGCCAAAAATCATAATGCCGGAAGGGGGAGAAAATGTTCCCTTAAACCTCACAGAGAAGGGCGATATAGTGAGGTCAATATATTAGAGAGACAAACGCCTTGTGAAACCATAGTAATAAAAGGGAAAGCCACGAACATGTTAATTGATACAGGGGCAAACAGAAGTTGTCTTTTGGAGAATTTTGTGAGGAATAGTCAGAAAGAAATAGGGCCATTAAATCAAACTAGTATCCAGTTGTCAGGAGCCGGGGGTCAACCATTGACGATTCTAGGGAGAACTATTACGGTGGTGGTACAATGGAAGGGAATTAAATTCACCAAAAATGTTTGTGTTCTATCAGGAAAATCTAATAGCGGAGTCGATTGATATCTGGGAATAGATCTCATGAGTCAGTTGGGGGTAACTATACAGTGCGGGCCAAAAGACACGACGACCACCCTACGACCTCAAATAGTAGCTACCACAGGGAAACTCTCTATTCCCCTAAATCTTTGAGAATGATAGAAATTCTTAAATCCCTGGGAATGACTGCCGGGATTTTTTAACCAGATGCACAGAATAAAGTCAGAATATCTCCCACCTTTAATACTACCGACCAGAGGAAATTATTTCTGGCTAACTTTGGCGATGACACGATCAATTATCAAAAGGGAAAACTGTTAGGACAAGTTACACCCGCGCAACCCACCACTGTTGGAATTAATGGACAAGTTAACATACCAGAGACCCGAAACAATTAACGTCAGATCAAGCCACTACCTTACATGAATTGCTCTGGACTTACAGAGACGTATTTGCTCAAGATGAAGGGGACCACAGATCGGCCCGAACCCGACACACCCACGAGATACATACTCAAGGGCCCTCTATTAGACAACCTTATAGGCGACAAAATCCCATTATGAGACAAAAGGAAAAGTAACAAGTAGAGGAGATGATTAAGCAGGGGATAGTAGTGGAATCCTACAGTCCGTGGTCATCTCCAGTAGTCCTGGTAAAAAAAAAAAATGGGTCCACTCGGTTCTGTGTAGATTATAAAAAAATGAATTATGTCACCATCAAAGATGCGCAACCCCTACCTCGTATTGATGACTCGCTAGAATCACTAAATGGGTCAACATGGTTTTCTACCCTAGACCTACAAAGTGGATACTGGCAAGTACCGGTTAGGTCAGAGGACCAGGAGAAAACCGCATTTGCCACCAGCGAAGGCAAACTCGATCAGTTCACGGTCTTGCCCTTCGGAGTTTGTAATGGACCAGCTAGTTTTACTAGAGTCATGGACGAAGTACTGAGGGGATTAACATGGAGAACTTACTTAGCTTACTTAGATGATATTATAATTTTTTCAAACAGTTGGGAGGAACACATCAATCGACTACAAGAAGTATTAGAGAGAATCAGGAGGGCGGGACTTAAATTGAAGCCTTCAAAATGCCAATTAGGGGCCCGCGAGGTGGCATACCTAGGGCATGTAGTGTCAAGTAAAGGTATCCAACCTGACCCCCTTAAAGTGAAAGCTATTGCAGAAATTTCACCCCCTTCCACTGTCAAAGGGATCCGAGCATTTCTGGGAATAGCTTCCTATTATCGGAGGTTCATACCAAACTTCTCAAAAATCGCTCGACCCATGACTAAGAGAGTGGAAAAAGGGAGGACGTTTGACTGGGATCAGAGTTGTCAGATAGCTTTCGATCAACTGAAACAAAAATTAACCTCTAACCCCATAGTCTGTCATCCTGATTTTACCAAGCCGTTCCAACTATACACCAATGCTTCCGATGAAGGGCTAGGGGCCGTATTGGCCCATAAATTGGATGGGAAAGAAGGCATAGTAGCGTGCGTCAGCCGGATGCTGAATAAGGGCGAAAAGAATTACAGCGTTACTAAAAAGAAATGTCTGGCTCTAGTTTGGGCTGTGCAATATTTCCGTCCATATTTAGCCGGAGTTCATTTCGAAGTTATCACGGACCACCATAGTTTGCAATGGCTCAGAAAGATGAAAACTGAAGACGGGTTGTTTGTTAGGTGGAAGGAGATCCTGGAGGAATATTCCTTTGAAGTTAGACATAGACCGGGTAAATTACACACCAATGCCGATGTTCTATCTCGATTACCGGTAGCACCAGTCCAACACACTCAACCTAACAAGGAACAGAATGATCCTATGTATGGAGACAAAGTAAAATTTTCTGAGGGAGCCTGGAGGGATTCTAAGGACCGGGTGGTATTAGATTATCTGGAGGCTAAACACATGATCCAAATCCTCCACGGACAAGAGGGAAGGGGGGCTCATTTGGGTCAGTCTAGAGTGTTGAAACAACTTAACGAAAGGTACTGGACCTCGCGAGCCGACAAAATTGTTAACCTAAGACGTGCGCATGGGGGGTATGAGACACCACACGCCTGTGCGCACGTATTTGAGCTGTTCCCATCACTAACATAGTTATTTTACCATAAATAGCATTAATACTTATCCATATGCGCCTATTTTAGGTTGATTATAAAGGTATTAACCTGTTACAGCAATAAAACAAGTGGAAACAGCGTTTGGATGGTCAAAATCGGCGATACAGGCCGGGAGTTACATAATGTATGGCTGAGGCAACCTCCCTCCCCTCCTCCCCTCCCCTTGTCTGGAGAGACACTGATACGCAATAGTCTCTCTCTCGCTCTTTCCCACACTTGGTAACAGTGATGACAACGCCCTGCTACCAACTCACTAATGTTAGCACGAAAATAGACCACAGAATAAGGGAATAACAAGGAAAATAGGTGATAACTGAAGGAGGGGAGGGAAGTGGGGAAGGAGGGGACGTGGAGGAATGATATTTGGCATGGCCCAGGGGCAAAAACAAAAAATAAAACAAAATAAATGGGGGGTGTTTTAAATGGATTTTTTTAGGCCCAGGATCTTAAGAGTCTTCCCGCACTTGCCGGGTTAAGGAAGTTATCCAAAGTTGTTTGGGATGTCAAAGGGGGAAAGATGGACGGGGACCTAAACAGTCGCCTGGACACATTATGGCAGGTAAACCGTGGGAAACGTTATCTGTGGACATTATGGGACCTCTACCCAGACAGACGAACAAAAGGTACATTTTAACCTGTGTTGACGTCTTTTCAAAATATACGGTTGCTTGTGCCATTCCGGACAAGAAAGCTGAAACCGTGGCTAGGGTTATTTTGGAGAAGGTAATTTTTGTATATGGAACCCCTGGATGTATTCTGAGTGATAGGGGAAAAGAATTTAACAACAAAATCTGGCAACACTTGGGAGATACCTTGGGCTACCAGATTCAACACACCTCCCCGTATTATCCCCAGGGGAACGCTGTATGTGAAAGGAACCATAGGGTACTAGCGAATTGTGTACGGGCTAGTCTGAGCTCACAAGGGCAAGAAATATTCCGAGGCTGTCCGGAACTTCTGCCAGAAATTGTCTGGGGGATAAATACCACTGTTTGTAGAACTACTGGGTATTCTCCCTATGAGATTATTTTCGGAATCACTCCGAAACTGCCTCAGGAACGACTATTACCCTATCCCATTAATTCCGCCAATACTCCAAACCAGAATATTATCTGAGAGAGCAAGGGGAGCGACGGCAACAAGTTCATTACCATGTTACGCAGCAACAGCCCAAGAAACTTACCCTAAATAATCCATATTACCGGGGGGAATATATTCTGGTAAAGAGACATGATCCCACCCGAGCTGGTAAGCTTGAAGAGAAATATGAGGGTCCCTTCCGGGTTGTGGAGATATACGGACCATACCAAGTGTTGTAATTGCATCATGGAGGTATTGTGTTGGCTACCCATAACCGCCATACCAAACGGTATGAGGGTATTTTACTCCCAGACCTGAGCGAGTGGAGTAGTGAGGAGGAGATAGAATTCGGGGCCGATAACCTTAATGCATCCTCAGCTCGACGCAACACTGAAGGTCCCAATCTGAGAAGGAATTATACTGAGGACTCTCCGTTCTGGTGGTCTTTCAATAGCAAGCCAAACGAGTCTTTCTGAGTCCGGGCAAGAGGAGGATGGGGGAGACGAGGAAGCTACGACGAGTGGGGAGACAGAATACTGTGAACGTACCAATGATGATAAGTCTACGGTCCCAGAAAGCGAAGTTTCAGATCTCCCGAGAGATTTCAATAAGACCCTAAGTAGTGAGGAAGAATGTTTCCGAGCAGAAATGAGGGAAAAAGAAGTATTTCCTGATGATAAAAACCCACTTGGCTCTCCTTCAACTAAATTAAATAAGTCACAGGAGAACCGAACGACCAACTTCCCGGGTAAGAGTCCAGCAAACTCATCTAAGCCAATGGGCCCCGCAGAAACAATTACACGCAGTGGTAGAATTAGCCGTCCACCAATCAGGTATCCGGACAAGGTTATAAATAGGACCCCCAAGGCGCGTGCCTGTCAGTTGAAAGGCACCATGCCTCTCCCAACTGACCCTCATTACCGGCTTCGTCGCCTAATAGCCATTGTCGACGGAAAGGGACAGAGAGTGCAAACTACCCAAGCATTCAAGCAACTCCTCAGTCAACCGGGGCAAGTCCTATTAGCTAAACCTACAGTTGGGAATCAGAATCCAGCACTACAGTTGCACAAATGTATTTGTGAACATAGTGGACTGGTGGTTTGGCAGAGTGATGGCAGGGATTTCAAAAGAACGGTATTACGGCGATCGGGAGCTCGCCTTAATTTAGTAGGGAGTGATAAGATAAAAAGGCCGGCAGCCAATCAACGCGCTCCCTTTTACCTTACCTTCCCTTTAAACCAGCTGAGTTTGACACTCTGGACTCTGGAGGTAAACATGCCACAACTTCCCGGCCGACCAATCAGAAGCCTCCGATTTTGGAGCTGACAGCTACGTGTACAGCTTCACGTTTAAACTCGCTCTCGCTCTCTCCACAGGCCGTTTCCTCTGGATGCAATAGATCTAATGCATCAGTGTCAGCCCTACACTCCCGTAAGCCACTAAAAGACATTCGCAACCAGCTTCCAGGAACTTATTATGGAGAGAAAAGAGTTGAAGCGAAGGAAATAAATATTCAAGCCGCGCGGCCAAAACATCGACTGGCCGAGCGGGCGGCTCAGCCAATCACAGCGCCGGAAAGCGGGAGGCGGGGCTATATCTAGGGGGTGGGGGAGGCTGCAGAGTTCATTCACCTCTCGGACACCACTGGGCTAACTTCTTGCAACCCACATTCTCTCCCTCGCTTGGGCACCCATGGAAACTTGGATCCACTTGTTCCAGCCTTCCAGCCCACATCACTTGTTCCAGTAAAGTCCACCTCGGGCCTAGCATCACTTTCCCCTACTAGGCGGATACACCTTCAGTATCCGGCCGCCTGTCGTCACATCGCTGGCTTGCACACCTACAGCCAAGCGATTCAAGAGGGACGACAGATAGTAGATGGGAGCGAAGATTTCCAGTTGAGCTATTGGCCGGCTCTGAGGTGGTGAAGATGTTCCAGTAGAGACCTAAGACTGTCTTATATTTTTAAAGGACCCATATTGGGCCAGAACCAGAATTCGAGAAAGAGAGAATATGCTTGACAAACCCAGTGGTTCCAACCAATAATAATTGATGTGTTGTTATAGGACAAAATAAAGAGAAAGATACTAGACTTATGTAAATAAATAAAATTATGATGAGTTAAGAGAATAATAGTTATTCTTGATAGAGAATGCTCCATGCCGATTAGCTATTAATAGTATAGGATCTTGTTGGGCAGCAAATAGATATTAACATTAAAGTAAGAGGGGATAATTCATAAAGAGATAAGCAACTATAGGGCTCAGGGGAATAAAGAATAGTTGCAATTAGATCAGCTTTAGTTTGAGAAATAGGTAAGGAGGACACTAGTCCGTATGATCAACTATATCTTTTTGTTATGAAGGAAACATTATCAATCATATTATTTAAAGGAATATTCCGTCGGTTCCGTGGTAAGCATTACGAGTATTAAGTCCAGGATAATATTGTAATCATAAAATATATGTAGAGGATTAAGCGGTGAATATTGTTCATGTAGGTGTTTTGAGATACTGATCATACCAAGCCATTTGTTGAGATATATTATTGGAATAGGTGGTATGTGGTAAACTATCAATGGAAGTTAAATATTACTAAGCTATAATGAATCAAATAAAATCAATCTAAATGAAAACTACTCTATATCTAAATTGAATTCAATCTGAAACAAGCTAATTTATATCCAAAGGTCTCACATAATAAATGTATATATAGGGTAAGGTTATAAGGGTTAATATTAGCCAGGAATTAACTCACCAATAGTTCCACGTGGCAATGAGGCAAGGGAGAACGTTTTACCCAATATGGTGGTGGACAATGGGGAACGAGACTTCGGTCCCAAGACTCGAGTCAAGTTAAAGAAAGAATAAATGATTACATGGGAATGGACATGATTATTATAATGTATGCTTATCTATCAGTCAGTCATGATGTCGATGAGAGCGTCGTGATGGTGTAGCTGAGTGTATTGCTGTATGTGTATTGTGATTACAGGCACAAAAGCACGATCAACTGAGGGCGGAAAATTAGATGTTAACTGGTTTGGTGTTCGTGAAGGCTCTGGCGTACCTCAAAAGCACACCTTGCTGCCTTGGCAAACCGCCAGGAGCCCAAATTATCGTACCGCATTTAGGTTGCTCTATACGATAAATTATATTAATATATACGATAAATTCATATATACTACATAAGACCATGGCAATATTGCTTAATAGCATATTAGGCCTTTTATAACTTAACTTATTTACAATCTTATAATATACGATCTACTCGTCCTACGTCGTGCTGTAGGAGAGATCGTGACGTCACAGAGACATACGAGATCACAAAAGAGTCATATTCTATCGTATTTATACGATATGGTATACGTGGCATATGGACTTATTGGTAATAGGGTTAAGAGAATATATAATTATTATGTTCCCTCCACCAACCGACTTTACTCCCAAACTCAATTAATGAAATCAACAAATACATGTGGCAGTCCAGGGATTCGAACCTAGGATGCTCACACCGAAATATAAGAGTGTCATATGTAGTAACGCCCTGGTCTCTTGAGTAGACATATTAGGGCCCGGTAAAGTTATATTATTTTGGAGTTTAGATAAGAATATATCTCTTGTTCTAGATAGGGAAATAAAGGTCGGATTTATTAGTGCCCTGGTCTCTTGAGTAGACACAGTAGGGCCCAGTAAAACTATATTATTTTGGAGAATAGTAACGTGCCTTTGGGTCGAAGTCGAAGTGAGTCAATACCTGAATAGCGGGAATCCAAATAGGTGGTAATGGGAGATCTCGAGTTCCAATGTACAACCTATGATGGGTCAACGAAATATTCAATCTGTGTATTGAACTCATTTTGGCCCGAACAGAAAAATAGTTACTAGGTTAGCATAAAGTTAGTAGTAAGTTTGTTAAATAAAGTATACAAACTTCTAAATGACTGTTGAATTATTCCCCACCTTAGTAGTATATTTAGAATAAGAAAATAAGTACTACACATATAATTATATAAAGCATTACTATGTATATTATAAATGATTTATTATATTTATTGTAATGATCCTCTAAGGGTTAGTATAGCAATAAACGTAGGGGTAAATTATACAATGATTATGCAATTATGCAATGAGCAGAGCGAATTCTTTGACCTGAATGTTGGGTTGAAACAGGGATGTGTGATGTCCCCGTGGTTGTTTACTGTATATATGGATGGAGTCGTGAAAGAAATACAAGAAAGAGCAGTGGATGTTGGTGTGTCGCTGATAAGGGAGGGAAATGAGTGGAAGCTAGCTGTACTTCTGTTTGCTGATGATACAGTTATGATGAGCGATAATGAATGGGAGTTGCAGGGTCTGGTAAATGTGTTTGGAACAGTGTGCGAAAATGGAATCTGAAGGTAAATGTGGGGAAGAGCAAAGTTATGATCTTCGAAAGGGGTGAAGCCACAGAGTGTGAGGTGAAGCTGAACGGTCAGGCTATGGAGATTGTCAGCTCATTTAAGTATCTGGGCAGTGTGTTGAGTAAAGATGGGACTATGGATGAAGAAGTGCTGGAGAGGGTGCAACAGGGGAAGGGGGTTGTAGGAACGTTGAAAGCAGTAGCAAGAAATAGGGCGGTCAGTATGGAAGTGAAGAAATCCTTGCATGACAGTGTGGTAATCCCGACACTAACTTACGGAAGCGAAGCTTGGACGTTCGGGAAGAGACTCAGACCATGAGTGAGAGCGGCGGAAATGAGTTACTTGAGAAGTGCGTGCGGAGTTACATGGAGGGATAGACAGACGAATGAGGAAGTAAGGAGGTGTGGTGTGGAGGTAGTGCTGGAAAGTGTGAAAAGGAGCAACTTGAGATGGTTCGGCCATATGGAACGTATGGAAGGCGAGAGAATGACTTAGAGGGTGTACGAGAGCAAGGTGGAAGGACAAAGAAGGAGAGGTGCACCGAAGGAGAGGTGGAAGGATTAAGTGAGGAAGTATGTGGATGAAGGCATTGTTGGTTGGGAGGAGGGGTGTCGACTGACTGGGGATAGAAGTGCATGTGGGCGGTTCGTTAGTGGCCACCCCTTCGGGGATCACGGCGTCAGGCAATACATAGATAGATAGATAGAAATTATACATATTATATTTTATATAATTATATACTGTATATATATATATATATATATATATATATATATATATATATATATATATATATATTATTTTTTTTTTATTTTATTTTATTATTATTTTGTTCGTGCCATGATGTGAGATGCCTGGGGAGTTAAGCAATTTTGTGTGCAGTCTTTTATGTTGCCTTGATGGTTAGGGGAGGGGGCCGGGGGTGCTAAGCAATATTTATTTATATATTTATTTATTTTGTTTTGTTTTGAGCCGTAAGGGTGATGGAAAAAAATATGTTTCACAGATATTGCTCTATTTTTTGCATTTTTGCGTCGTCATTGCTAATTAATCAAGTGCATCACATCAAAAAATAGTCACAGATTAATTTTACACCAATCAAATAATATTTTATTAACCCCTTCAGTACCAGTGACATTATTTTCATAATATTTTGAACACTATCAGACTATTTTATTCAGCTTAGGGAGGATCTGGGGTACCTCAACGAATTAAGTGAGACAGTCTGTAGTCTTTTAATTGTTAGAGGTCTTTCCTAAGCTGAATAGTCAGTTGTCTTTTAAATGTTAGAGGTCCTTCCTGATCTGAATATAATCGTCTTATAGTTGTCAGAATATAATGACAAGGACATCACCGGTATTGAATAGGTTAACAGTATAGTACTAAAAGATGAGTGAACAATAAGTATTGACTTCTGTCATGATTTCTGTTGATCTGAATACTGGATTATTGGTGAACAACGGTGTGGAATGGTGCTGCGAAGATAACGACGGTGATAGAATGGTGCTGCGTTCGATAACGATGGTGAAAGACGTAAATGACAGTCCAACGATGGTGCCATGAAGGCACAAAGACGATGAACTGACGAAAAACGGCCACCGACCATCGTGGCCAAATTTCAAACATTGTGAAATTTGTTCACGCAGCAATATCCCGTGGGGACTCGCTGGGACACAGCTAAGCTGCCTCCACGCCTCCCTGGGACGACGACGTCCCCGATTAACCCTATGTGTGTGCCACGTTTTCCCAGTCGTAGTCCGTCGGGACAATAATCGTGCATGTGTAAAGTACCCTTCAGATAACTATAGAAAACAAATCACGAGTCAAGTTGCCTTATAATCCCTTGGCAACTTGTCCTTTTTGTCCGTAATATTTTCCTGTTATTTCTATATTTTTCAAGTTTGTACCGTAGACCTCCATCAAGCTTAAAAAACAACCCAAGACCAAATTTGTATATTTTTCGATAAAAAAAAAAATCCCAGCCAAAGGTCGGTTTCTCCTAATTTACAGGCTCGCTGTTAATCGCCAGGATAAAGATCGACACCTAAATATTAAATAGAACAAAAAGTCTTAAAATTTACAAAGAAATGGGGCATAATGTCTTCAAATCGCAAAATTAATGGTAGGAATGTCTAAAAATCTCACAACTAATCTGACTAAACATGAGGGAGAAGGGATTTCAGAAAACTCCCACATAAAAATCAGGCCCCCGAGTAAGACACAAGTTATATACCTAAAATATCTCCTTACGGACCTTCTAGAGATAACATAATTAGGTGGCCTCCATATGATAAGATAACCAGCCGATATTGTGCAATACTTAATTGAAACACCGACACAGAGATTTAGTGCCGTAAGTAGCCTCTATTTCTATATATACCAACAATAGTTAGCTAGCCCGCACTAAAATGTTGTTGTGCATGTGAATCTGATAATAATTAACCCCTTCAGTAACATGGTGTCTTTGTTCATTGAATTTTTGATAACACTAGAAAATTGTATATATCCTCGGAGGGGCGTCTAGCATATACTATATAAATAATTACCTAATAATATACAGAATAAAATTAAAGAACTATTAATGGTATACTGAAAGGATTAACTAAATTAATCTTTTCTCGAGAGCACAAATGAATACCTGTCTAACTCAATTCTTCTTTAAATCGAGTTAAAGATTTATATACTAAGATATTGATGATCTACTATGCCATTTTCGTTTACTTAGGCAATCGACAGTACAGCATAGTTATTTAACCTCTTCAGTTCACCATGACGCATATTTATCTCTCAGTTCAGCTTAGGAAAAAAAAATGAAGTCTAGAGAGTTAACTTGGAGTTAGCTGGTGTAGTGGAAAGAGTCTTAAAAGGGCCCTTCACACAGCCATCCCGATAGCCCCAGCCAAGCAAACACACACTGTCGGGTATAAATATATAATTATGAGATGCGACGGGAGGAAAATAAGCCAAAACCTCGTCGCCAGCCATCCACGACCTCGGCCGCCACTTCAGCCCTGCCGTTGCGTATTGCCACCATACAAGAACGCAACATCAACACCAGCGGGCAACAACGTGGCGGAAAGCACGACGGGAATCAATATGGCGGCCACCAGCCCAAGCCGAGGAAAGAGGTAAATGTGTTGGGCAAAGACTCCAGAGAAAACGGATAAAACGGACCAGGCAGGTGAAACTTTTCTAATCTGGCCAAACAAAAGCCTGCAGATTCCCTTGCAAACGCTTGCACCACCGCCCCGACCATTGCAGCCCAAATTACATCATATTCCCCCAACATCACCGGCTCACGGGTGTGCCCCAGAGGAAACAACAAAAGACGGGGTCTACCACCTCCATTCCCCACATAAAAAGCAAAAGAGTGGTGAACACGTGGACGCAGCCGCCCCTGACGACTCGACAATTTCATCCCTTCTTGGCGAGCCTACACTGCACCCCCTTCAACCAGGTTGCAGCTACAACAAGGCCCCCAAGGCATACACCAAAGAAAAATACCTAAAAGCACCACCCATACCTAGTTGTCCTATTCAAGGGCATGGAAATAACATGCAGACTTGGGGAAAGTGCGGCCCAGTTCTACCCCAAATATGTGCACCACCTCACCGCCCTCAGACGCCCTACAAATTCCGCCCCCTGCACGACTGCCAGAGCTACCAGAAAGGAAGTTGCAAAATGTGCACCTCACTCTACAACCTCAAGAAAAACTAAGAGACCTACCGTGCACTTGATGCCCGGGATTTCAGTGCACACGACACCGCAGAAAAACAAGACTCTACTCACGTTGACCAACCCAGAAGCAAACATTCAGCATGCTGGCTTATATTAAATTTGTGAATCCTTACCAAGTAGTCCTAGGGTAGAAAGGACAGTTGCAAACTCTGAGACTTTTTTTAATAGTCAATTTAGACGTCCAGAATCACCCAGTTATAACGCTGGAGATCGAGGAACATCGAATCGATTAGGTTCGAGTGCCAGTCGAGAAATTGCTCTACTTGACAATTCATACATAGCTCAGAAGTTCAAGAGTTATTACGATCTTCCAAGATCTGTAATATTGGAGTTATGTATAGACCGCCAAATATGAGTAGAAATGACGGAACGTCATTATGGGAGGAAATTAAAATGGCATCAAGGTTTAGCAATGTGTGCATTATGGGGGATTTTAATTTTCCGAATATAGATTGGCAGCATCAAATAGGAGACTCTGATTCTGAGGAGTTTATAGAGGTAGTACAAGATAGTTTTTTATTTCAATTCATAGATACGCCGACTAGAGGTAATAATATTCTCGATTTAGTTTTCAGTAACAATGAACATATGGTAAATAATGTAGAGATAGGGGACCACCTAGGAAATAGTGACCACAATTCTGTGTATTTTAATATACAATGGAAAGGTAATACCAGAGAGAATACAACATTAATACCTGACTTTAGAAAAGCCAATTATGATGGGTTAAGAAGAGCCCTATTAGCCGACCCTATGGTCAAAAAATTAAGTCGATCCAGGTGTCCAAATGAGTGTACCCCTTCTCAGGCACCTGCCATCTTAAGTCAGGAAGAGACGTCAACCTTGGTAGATACATACGATAATTTTATCAAGTCAGTATTCAATGCACAAAATAAATACATCCCCAAAAGAAAATTTAGATCAACACAGAACCAACCCAAATGGATGAATAATAGACTATTAGATCTTCTAGGACAAAAGAGAGGAATATATAGAAAGATTAGGAAAGGCGAAATTCACCTACTTGCTTACTATCAGAATCTATCAAGACAGGTAAAAAAGGATATTAGGAAAGAAAAAAGAAATTATGAAATCAAGGTTGCCAATGACTCAAAAAATAATCCTAAAGCTTTTTACCAACTATATAAATCCAAGGTTAGAGATGTAATTGGTCCCCTTAAAACTTCGATAGGAGAAATGACAAAAAATGATTTAGAAATGTGCAGTACATTAAATAGTCAATTTCTTTCCGTTTTCACTAATGAAAATTTGGCACAGTTTCCAGAAGTCCGTAAGGTATATAGCGATAGTATAGAAAATAGGTTAAGTACGGTTACTATAAGTAGAAATGATGTGCTTAAGGAAATTGACAGACTGAAACCTCATAAATCGCCTGGTCCTGATGAGGTATATGCTAGAGTATTAAAAGAATGTAGGGATGAGTTAAGTTACCCATTAACATTTTTATTTAACAAGTCATTGGAGACAGGTATAGTTCCAGAAGCTTGGAAGCTTGCAAACGTAGTTCCGATCTTCAAAAAAGGTGACAAATCAATAGCATCCAATTACCGTCCCATTAGTCTTACATCAATCATAGGAAAGCTACTAGAGTCAATTATTGCTAGTAAAATTAGAAACCACTTAGATACATTTAATTTAATAAATTCTTCTCAGCATGGATTCACTCAGGGACGTTCTTGCCTTACTAATTTGCTTAGTTTTTTCTCAGAGGTATATGAAGCAGTAGATAATGACAAGTCATATGATATAATATATTTAGATTTCAGTAAAGCTTTCGACAGAGTCCCCCATGAGAGATTGATGAGAAAGGTTGAGGCGCATGGAATAGGTGGGGCGTTGTTGGGATGGATTAGGTCATGGCTAATTGGTAGGAAGCAGAGAGTCAGCATAAATGGTACGAAGTCAGAATGGGGAGCAGTCAAAAGTGGTGTCCCCCAGGGATCTGTATTAGGTCCTCTGTTGTTTGTTATATACATAAATGACCTAGATTTAGGTATAACTAGTAGGATAAGTAAATTTGCAGACGATACCAAAATGGGGAGAACAATTGATTCAGATAGAGATATAGAGTGCCTCCAAAGGGATCTAGATACCTTACACGAATGGTCAGTAAATTGGCAGATGAAGTTTAACATTGACAAATGCAAGGTATTAAAGATAGGGAAGATGCATACAAATGTTAAATATAAACTAGCTAATGTGGAATTAGAAAACTCGAATTGTGAGAAAGATCTAGGTGTGTTTGTTAGCAATGATTTGAAGCCTAGACAACAGTGTATAAGTGTTCGAAACAAGGCAAACAGGATTCTCGGGTTCATCTCTAGGAGTGTGAGTAACAGAACTGCTGATGTTATCTTAAAACTTTACTTGTCATTAGTGAGACCCCATATGGATTATGCTGTTCAATTTTGGTGTCCTTATTACAGAATGGACATAGATTCATTGGAGAGAGTACAACGTAGAATGACAAAAATGATCCATAATATTAGAAATCTTCCGTATAAAGAAAGGTTGAAGAAATTAGGCTTACATTCGTTAGAGAGACGCAGAGTTAGAGGGGATATGATAGAGGTGTTCAAGTGGGTTAGTGGGATTAACAAAGGGAACATGACAAATGTACTAAAGCTCAGTGATAGCGAAAGAACTCGTACCAATGGTTTCAAATTAGATAAATTTCGTTTCAGAAAAGATATAGGCAAATATTGGTTTGGTAACAGAGTTGTAGATGGGTGGAATGGACTACCAGGTGCTATAGTGGGATTAAAAACGATAGGGAGCTTTAAGATAAAATTGGATAAGCATATGGACGAGAAGGGTTGGGTGTGAAGGGGGATCAGCAGGGTTGGGCCAATCAGCGCTCTGCAGACCCCCGTAATCCTGCGTTAATCTCTAACCGTTTTGGTAAGATGATCCTCAGGGTATTAGAGTGTTGAGCCTATAATTGGGCTTTGTAATTGGGGTTGTGTGGGACAGGGATCTGCCTTGCTTGGGCCAATCGGCTTTCTGCAGACTCCCATTTTCTTATGTTCTTATGTTCTTATCACTTAAGGGACTTAGTGTTGAAAGTGTGAATCCGCCACAAACCCCTCAGGTCAGAATTACTTTTCAACATAGTGCTTGTTGTGACACCCCTAGACATTCTAAACAGTCCCACTCCTACTCTACTTTGTCCAGTACTAACGATAAAATTCAGCAAGTCTTTGATAGCTCACAAGTCACCACTAACCAACTTAGCTTGCCTCCTACTCCTGGAAAGACTTTGGTTGATCTAGTAGTAGGGGAGATGCTAGAAACTTCACACAGGTCCAGCGTGAGCGAGTGCAGGAGAGCCAGCCGCAAGACGAGGAGAGAGACTGATATTGCGAAGCGATTCCTGGAGTTATTCGGGCCAGAACCAAGTCTGTGAGCGAGAGAGGGGCCTAAGGGACACGTGGCCGTGTCTCAGATCCCGATGTTATGTCCGTGTAGCCCGGAAGCCAACTCCGATCCAGTGCCAAAGTCGTTCTCCCAGGCTCTCCTCTAATAGACTCATTTAAGTGTCTTTTATAAGTTTTATAGTGGTAACAATGATTCTAGTGCGGGTCTAAACCCAGATATGCCAAGGTTCTACTAACTCTAACGTAAGAATTATGAAGTAGGCTTTACCTCTTCCCTTCTTGTTTTGCTCTCGTTATCCCGTTTGTTTGGAAATAATCCACACCTACCCTACACCGGGGTTCTATATACATACTTACTCGAAATCAGGCTAATGAGCTCCTCGCGTAGGAGATATATATCTAAGATCACCTATTACATATACATACGCCTACACGTCATCAATGACACTTGTCGCAGATCTGAGTTTATTCGTTCCTTATCATTTGGGTTCATATCAAAATAGTGAAGTCTCGTCGCAGAGTTTAATGCTTTTCAGTCACTTTGATCTAGACTGTGTGTAATAATTCATGAAGATTGCTTTCATTGATATTTAACTTAGTTCTTTACCCATAAGGTTTAGCGTTTCTTTGTTCAATACTTAAAGTATACCTGTGCTGATATTAACTGATATTAACAGATCGTCCTTCTTGTTAATATTGAAATTATTGTTTCAACCTTATCCAGTACCTTTGCATTTAATGTATGTTTTATTCATATATTGTGTGCATACTCTGCTGTATTTTAAGGATGATTTTATTGTGTTGAGATTAATTGTCTCTAAGTGTTTAACTTAACCATTTCCTTATATGCAAGCCTATTGACCATTCATGAGACTGTTTTGATGTTATGTACCCTAGCAGTATAAGAATAAAAAACATTGTAATCTTTTCTTGTGTTTTATGTCTATTGCCTCTAACTTGTGTGGTGATTTGGAGAAATAAGGTCAGTCTTCACCCAGTGGAGAGGTACCTTAGTTGAAGATAACTGCACATTCCCTGTCCGGGAATAGCAATCAGAATACATTACGGTTCTTGAAAACGTGGTATAACACTGGTGGCAGCGGTATCTCAACTCGGGGGGACAGCCTGGTCAGATTTGTCTATTTATTTATCACCACTAAATATCAGCAATATACAGACACAATGGCAGGAAAATAACTGGAGATTACTCCTTTCAAGCCGGAGGATCATGAGATCACCATGTACCTTGAGGTGGTCAAGCCAGTGCTTGATATTGTTTTCAGGGAGGAAGATTCTCCTAAAATTCATACTGTAGTCATGAAGCTGGGGTGACATTTGTCCCTAGTTTCTCGCTATGTGCGTGACCATCCCGGCCTGACCTGGGAACAATTCGAAAGGTACGCGAAGACCGCCATCAACCCAGCACTCGGGAGAGTGATTGCAGAACAGAAATTCCACAACATCAAGTTCGAAGGAGACCTAGACATCACGATCAGCAAACTTAATCAACTTGTCGTTGAAGCTTACCCTACCGACACAGCCGTCTGCAGGAAAGGACACGTCTTCAGCGCCGTCCTACAGATCTTGCCCTCAAGTGTCAGGGATCACTTCGCAATCAACGAGCCCCGAGGAAATGACCAAGACCTGCCAGTTGTCAGACGTATCCTGGCAGTTCAGAAGTCCCACGAACTGGAGAAGATCGCCGTCATCAGCCGAGCTCCAACTAAACCTCAGGCACCCAGTCCTGTACCAGCTGCCCTCTCAGTCCGCCCTCACGAAAAGCCCGAGGAATGGGCACGGGTGAAGCCAGCCGACTGGAAGGCCTGCAGCCCTAGATGACCCTTGAACAGCCTCAAGAAGTCCTTCGCCGACCTAATAGCCTGGCGACCCCGTCTGCCCACTTTCTGGGGACAAATTCCATGGATAAAGCCACGATGCCTCGCCACTATCACCGAGGACAGAACTGCAGGAGTAATTGAAGCTGCCGAGGATGTACCCGCCGAAAAGTTACCTGTAGCTGACGAGCTGCCAACTCAGGCCGAAGACTTGGGTTTTTAAGCTGCCCCCGCCACATTTTTTCAGGCTAGTGGGGGCTCGTGATGGGACGCCCACCACTTCAGGGAAGCCTCCTATTTACATACCTCACTATCCAAGGTGTGAAATCCTGTTTATTGATTGACACGGGTGCCTCAAGATCATGTTCAGGTGGGCGCTCTCCGCTCCCGACAACGGTGAGGCCCGCACTGAGACCTACTGTATCGATCCTCAACCTCCGTATCTCTCAAAATAAGGATAAATCTATAGAAAATACCTCATTTTAAGGTATTTTTATTTCTAGTTGTATGATCGTTGCAAGAGAACCTGTTGTCGTACAAGGATGATTCAGATGCCATTGTAAAACTCGTTTTTCACTCTTTCACGGATATGTAATTGTATTACGCTCTGGCTCTTGGTTATGCATGAAAAAGAGCATGGAATGATGCTCATTTTCGGTAAATATGCCCACCAGGCACTACCATGATCCCCCCCCCCCCCCCACCCCCGCCGCCGTGGGTTGGGAGGTAAGAGTGTGGAAAGCTTGTAGTCGCTCCGGTGTCCAGACAAATGGTTCTCCTTTCCGGGCCAAAGCATGCAGGGGCTTGGCAATTGCTGCAAAATTCTAAACGAACCTCCGGTAATGAGACACAAGGCCGATGAAGACTCCAACTCCCTTGACATTGTTAGGTGGGTTGATCTCACTGATGGCCTGCAACTTCGCGGGGTTTGGTGCAATGCCGGCTTCTGAGACGATGTGGCCAAGAAAATGAACTTGTTGTTTGGCAATGGTGCACTTGGTGGGCTTTAGTTTTAAACCCGCTTCTCTGATTCTTTGAAATATCTGGGCGAGGCGCTGTAGGTGTTTGGCCCAGAGCTTCCCGAACACAATTATGTTTTCGAGGTAGGCTAAGCAGGTTTCCCAGTTGAAGCCTTGTAAAACAGATTCCATCAACCTAGAGAAGATGGCAGGTCTGTTGCACAGGCCGAAAAGTAGCACGGTGAATTTTTATAGTCTACCCTGGCTCGTAGAAAATGCCGTTTTCTCTTGATAATCTGGAACAACGTGGACTTGCCAATATCCTGATTGCAGGTCGAGGGTGGAAAAACCATTTGGCGCTAAGTAGAAAATCCAGAGAGTCGTCGATGTGGGGGAGAGGAGTGGCGTCTTTGATTGTCACGTCATTTAGCTGCCGGTAGTCAATACAGAATTGCTAGTACAGTCTTTTCTTTTTTTACCATGACTACCAGAGAGGACCATGGGCTGGTGGAGGGCGTATTATCCCAGTGTTCAACATGTCTTTCACTTGTGTTTTCTCTACCTTTCTTTGCAGTGGGTTTTTTCGCCGGATGGGTTGGCGAATGGGGGGCCTGATGGTGTGTAGTGCGTGTTGGAAGATATGGGTGAGTCCGATATCACAAGCTGATGTGGCAAATAAATCTTGGTAGGTAGTCATCAGGGCACGTAAGTCTTCTTGTTGTTGTCTTGTCAAGTGGGGTGGTATCTCTGGTAGCTGTGGCAGTCGTTGAGAAACTTGGTCGTCTCGAGGCGTGTCCGGTTCATCGTAGGGTTCCAGTTCCCCTATGGTTAAACCTCTAGGTAGTGTCACAGGTTGGTCAGAAATATTTGCAATCCTTACATAGTTCTTGTTGTCTGCGAGCAAGGCAGGGGCGGTGAGGCAATCTCTGTTGAATGGGCTTTGGAGGCATGGAGTTAGTATTAGATCCCCTGAGAGTGTGGGTTGAATGGGGACCCATTGCTCGTGGTGTGGTTGCAAGGTGATGTTATTTTTTTATGACAGCTTGTGAATTGTTGATAGTCCGGGCATGTTGGGTGGTCATCGATGTTGGAGCAGGGAGACTGGACGATGTTGTTGAGGGTTTGGTGTCGAAAGTTAGAACTCTGTTGACACAGTCGATGGTAGTTTTTAGTGCAGTCAATAGGTCGAACCCCAGGTAACCGTCGTATTTGACCTCGCTGGAAGGAAATATCATGAATGAGTGGTATTGGCCATGTCCTGGCGTTGTGGTGGCCACGTAGAGGGGGGCAGTCCCTACTTTATTTGAGATGATCTTGTCATTGGCATCAATGAAGATGATGGGCGAAGACAGGATGGGCGTGAAGGGTTTTTTTTTCTGGTAATAAGAAGTAAATAAACATGATCTTGAGGCACCTGTGTCAATCAATACTTGCCATATCCGCTTTGTAAATCCAGAGTGGAAAACCACGTAGATGCAAGGTAAAGGTTGAGTGTCTTTAAAGGTGACATCATTAAGTTTCCTCTAATCAACACAGAATCTGGTAGACCCGTCTTTCTTCTTTACCAGAACTACCGGTGATGGCCAAGGCCTATGTGATTCCACCACTATCCCTTGTTTAAGCATTTCATCGACCTGTTCTTTCCCTCTTTGTCTCATGATCGGGTTTTGTCTATAGGGTTGTCTAATAGGTGGTCCCTGTGTGTGTATTTCATGTTGGTGACCTGTTCGGGCTAATCCATGATTCCCTCATCTTGAGCTAACACATCACGCTATTCCCACAATAATTCGTGTAGAGTGTTGGCTTGGCTCGAGGTTAACTGTTTTGCAATTTCTGGTAGGTTAACTTGCCCATTTGTTTCAATTGTGGTAGGACGTGTCAATAAGGAGAATAACACCAGCTTCTTTACAGTATGACCAGTTGCCAGTATAACATCTATTCATCCATCATTCACAAACCTACTTAATTAATTAATTAATTTTCTATTTATATTGTGAGGAGGTAAAGGTATATCAATCTATTTAATAATATAACAATTCTTATATAACAATATATTCATGGGGTTCTCCACACTTTAAGTGATAATAATAGTAGTCTCTCTCTCTCTCTCTAGAGAGAGAGAGAGAGACTACTATTATTATCACTTAAAGTGTGGAGAACCCCATGAATATATTGTTATATAAGAATTGTTATATCATTAAGTAGATTGATATACCTTTACCTCCTCACAATGTAAATAGAACATTTAGAGCTGTCTTCGTGGTGCAATGCAAAAGTGTGTTGATTTTCGGTGTGAGCATCCTGGGTTCGAATCCCCGGACTGCCACATGTGTTTGTTAATTTCATTAATCGAGTTTAGGAGTAAAGTTGGTTACTGGAGAGAACATAATAATTAATAATATTTCGAACTAAAAATATTTGTGTTCATAATACAGTACTGTATTTCATTTATCATATATACTGTATAACTATTTTCGTAACTATAGATGCTATACCGAAGGAAAAGGAAGCCCCGTGGTAACCAGCCACCCACAGACCTCGGGAAATACCAGGGCGACCCCAGCCGGCCTTCACACCAGAACCAAACACACACCTACAGCCAGGGGCACAGACGACAGGCTCAAACCAAATCCAACCCCGTACGGCACCAGAATCACCAGAGGCATTGTCGACCATTGGGGCCGCATAATAACGAAGCCCATCCTTCAACCGTTCTCTCTCAAGCGGAACGGGGGAAATATAGAAAAGTCCCCCCGAAGACAGGTGTACCAACACCTAGCCGGAACTACTTCTTGGAGTACCAGTGGGCGGTCACACGGCCCTATATCTACAGGAGTGACGTCACCACCACCAGCCGACCCAGGGTTGGCCGACGGCCAGGTCAACCCCGCCAATCAGGAAGGAGCATCACCTGTAGAGTGGACGTGGGAGGGGATATGTAAACAAATACTGAAGACCCTACCATTGTTATCCCCCGTCCCCCCATCACCGGAGCGACAAAGACCTATGTCAATGCTAGGAAGGGCCAAGGGTGCCCTTTTTCTATGTAGCCAACCCAGGCCTAGGAAGGCCTAAGGAGTGAACATGTACTCAGACCAGGTTAAGAAAGGTATCTCACCCTTCCTCTTGAGCTGAGTGTCAATGATCTCCCAAGGTGCTCCGAAATTCCAATGTCTCAGTGTGGTAGAAAATAAGGAGTATTCAATATCTCCTGGTTCCTCGGTCAGTTTCACTGCCGAAGCCATTCGTTGTTGGACGTAAAAGTACTTTCTATCTCGGTCAGCCTCATTGCTGAGATTTTCCGTGGTCTGTCTATCAGACCCTCTCTTAACGTAAACTTACATTCGATTAGTCGGACTTCTAAGTCAAACCTTCAGTACACTATCAGAATTAATATTGCCATCCTATGAGTAGATTGTCACATGCCAGAATGACCACTCAGTCATCTAGCCACTGACTACTCATAGATAGCTAAACTCTGCCTTACCTTGTATCTTCTTCGAGTCCAGCTAGAAACCCCCATTCATCCTAACCACACACGAGCATCATTCTTGATTATTTAATATAAATCTTCTTTGTCTAATTATGTATATGTTGTGTATATATTATTGTCCTAGTTCTGATTTGTACAGGTATATAAAATAAAGTGAATGCCTAATTGCTACCATTTGACCTTGCTACGAGTTTACTACCTTGCTACCTCCTTAAGGTGAAACCCAGGTAAAATAAACTGCCTGATAATTATTCTTGTGTCATGTTGGGACTCTTATGCCCTATATCTTCAATCACCTTAATTACAATAAATATGTGAAAACCTACTTCGACTACTTACTCCAATACCTCTCCCTTTAGCAGTTCAAGACACCCATACATACAGCATAGTTTACGTAGCCCTCACTCCTCCACATCTAATAACGAGGGCTGGTATCTTAATATATATATATATATATATATATATTAGTATAGCCAGGTAATAGATTCTCTTTTAAACAGACGAGGTTAAAGGCAACAGCAGTTTCAGCATTCAGTATTTTATTGTTACAGCTTTCTATATTTCTAACAATTTTCCTCTGGGGTTCAGAGATGAGGTACAACAGGTTAGCAAAATTCATGGTGGATCCAATGTTTCACAAGTAAACATCTTGCATCTTCAGGGAATGGGCAGGTAATGATTAGAATAAGGACAAAGCAACATATTTATACAAAATTCGAGGATCAAGAATAGGTAGGTGGGCGGAGCTACTGGGTGTGGGGTGGCTGTTCATTGGTGGAAGGCAGTCTATTCGCGAGACGGGCACTAAATCTCATCGGTGGTTGGTTGTTGGCTGTGGGTGGCTGTGATTGGTTGGTGTTGTCAGTAGTGTGCTGATCGCGGAAAGGTACGGGAGGGGGGCACAGGGCGAGAGGAACGAGGGCAGTATGCCTGTAGCGCTTGCCTGAAGGAAGAATTTGAAGGTCTTGTGTTTGGTTGTTGATGCTGGGGTTGAGCGTTTGGATATATTGAGCTTCTAAAACAGCTAGTCTTCTGGGGTCTGATTCTTTGTCGAGTATGGTAGTTTGTTTGTCTAGGTCGGCGCGAGTTAGGGCAAGATGGTGGGGGGCTTGATAGTGATCTTTTATAGCGCCAGATTGAAGGTGGAGGGTTAGTCGACGGGAAAGGCGAGTCTGTGTCATTCCAACATAGGATAGGGGTCCACAGTCCCCAGAGGTGCAAATATGCTGGTACTGTATATCACATGATCGTCTTTCGGTTGGTTGGTGGAAATGGGGCGGTTACAGAGGACAAGGTTGGAGGTCTTAGGAGATTTGTAGTAAATAATGAGTTTTATTTTATTGTCAGGGTTGGTGGGGAGGACGTTTTTGTGAATTATTTCTTTCATAATGGATTCGTCTGTTGTGTGGTCGGAAGATATGTAGTTTCTGTAGAAAAATGTAATGTCATTGGCCGGGTTGGTGCTAGGGGGGTCTTGTTTGTACCATTTTTCTAGGTGGTGGTTGATGGCATTGGTGACGTCAGTGTTGGAATACCCATTGTTGACTAGGACCTGGGTGAGCCTTTCCAATTCATTGTGTGTGTCATTCCAGGTGGTGCAATGGGTGAGGGCTCTCCTGACATAGGCGGCGATGGTGGACTGATGGTATCGTTTAGGGCATTCACTTTCCCCATTAAGACATTGGCCATTGTTAGTAGGTTTGGTGTACACTGTAGTTTTGAAGCCGTGGTCGTGGAGGGAGACAAGGAGGTCGAGGAAGGGTAGATGACCATCGGTGGTTTCTTCGTATGTAAAGTTGAGTCCGGAGGCGGCCATGAAGCGCTGCTGGAGGTCCCTGAGTTCGTCCAGGTCCTTCACCCGCACGAAGATATCATCGATGTACCTGCAGTAGACAGTGGGCCGGTGGACAGCCAGGAGTTCCTTTTCGATAGTTCCCATGAAGAAATTGGCGAACAGGACCCCCAGGGGGCTTCCCATCGCTACACCGTCGATTTGCTGGTACATATTCCCGCGGGGGCAGAGGAAAGGGGACTCCTTGGTACATAGTTCCAAGAGCGTCTTCAGGGCCTTCTCCGGGATGACCAGTGGGGGCGTATTAGGGCAGTGGTAAACTCGACGTAGGATAAAATCTATTGTCTTGTCAACGGGCACGTTGGTAAACAAACTCTCTACGTCGAGGGAGGCGATGATGTGGTCGTTAGCAGGGGGGGCATCTCGTAGAATTTCTAGGAAGTCATAAGCAGAGTTGAGGTTGTATTGCCGAGGAACAAAAGGGGTGAGGAGTTTGTTCAGGGCCTTGGCGGTCTGGTAGGTAGCAGTAGGGATCTGTGATCACAGCCACCGACAGCCAACAACCAACCACCGATAAGATTTAGTGCCCGTCTCGCGAATAGACTGCCTTCCACCAATGAACAGCCACCACACACCCAGTAGCTCCGCCCACCTACCTATTCTTGATCCTCGAATTTTGTATAAATATGTTGCTTTGTCCTTATTCTAATCATTACCTGCCCATTCCCTGAAGATGCAAGATGTTTACTTGTGAAACGTTGGATCCACCATGAATTTTGCTAACCTGTTGTACCTCATCTCTGAACCCCAGAGGAAAATTGTTAGAAATATAGAAAGCTGTAACAATAAAATCCTGAATGCTGAAACTGCTGTTGCCTTTAACCTCGTCTGTTTAAAAGAGAATCTATTACCTGGCTATACTAACATAAAACTCCACAACGAGAATGCCAGACATCGTACTAGCACCCGCCAGTTTCGTGAAGAACTGATACGAGAAGAATTAGCTGAGAAACGAGAGACCACCACCAATCTCCGATATGAACGTGACGCCCTGCTACAGAAATGGGATGAAGAAGAAACCACCCCTAACCACATCAAAACAGAAATCAACCAAAAACTCCAACAACTCAGCGAACAACACAGACGACAAACAGAGAACACTACCATCCAAAAACTCTCCCGTCTATATGGTGGAAACATAAAACTTCCCAAGCCAACAAAAGGATATATTAACCTCACCAACACCACCATAACTCCGCCCCATCATATCACAGATCCCTACTGCTACCTACCAGACCGCCAAGGCCCTGAACAAACTCCTCACCCCTTTTGTTCCTCGGCAATACAACCTCAACTCTGCTTATGACTTCCTAGAAATTCTACGAGATGCCCCCCCTGCTAACGACCACATCATCGCCTCCCTCGACGTAGAGAGTTTGTTTACCAACGTGCCCGTTGACAAGACAATAGATTTTATCCTACGTCGAGTTTACCACTGCCCTAATACGCCCCCACTGGACATCCCGGAGAAGGCCCTGAAGACGCTCTTGGAACTATGTACCAAGGAGTCCCCTTTCCTCTGCCCCCGCGGGAATATGTACCAGCAAATCGACGGTGTAGCGATGGGAAGCCCCCTGGGGGTCCTGTTCGCCAATTTCTTCATGGGAACTATCGAAGAGGAACTCCTGGCTGCCCACCGGCCCACTGTCTACTGCAGGTACATCGATGATATCTTCGTGCGGGTGAAGGACCTGGACGAACTCAGGGACCTCCAGCAGCGCTTCATGGCCGCCTCCGGACTCAACTTCACATACGAAGAAACCACCGATGGTCATCTACCCTTCCTCGACCTCCTTGTCTCCCTCCACGACCACTGCTTCAAAACTACAGTGTACATCAAACCTACTAACAATGGCCAATGTCTTAATGGGGAAAGTGAATGCCCTAAACGATACCATCAGTCCACCATCGCCGCCTATGTCAGGAGAGCCCTCACCCATTGCACCACCTGGAATGACACACACAATGAATTGGAAAGGCTCACCCAGGTCCTAGTCAACAATGGGTATTCCAACACTGACGTCACCAATGCCATCAACCACCACCTAGAAAAATGGTACAAACAAGACCCCCCTAGCACCAACCCGGCCAATGACATTACATTTTTCTACAGAAACTACATATCTTCCGACCACACAACAGACGAATCCATTATGAAAGAAATCATTCACAAAAACGTCCTCCCCACCAACCCTGACAATAAAATAAAACTCATTATTTACTACAAATCTCCTAAGACCTCCAACCTTGTCCTCCGTAACCGCCCCATTTCCACCAACCAACCGAAAGACGATCATGTGATATACCAGCATATTTGCACCTCTGGGGACTGTGGACCCCTATCCTATGTTGGAATGACACAGACTCGCCTTTCCCGTCGACTAACCCTCCACCTTCAATCTGGCGCAATAAAAGATCACTATCAAGCCCCCCACCATCTTGCCCTAACTCGCGCCGACCTAGACAAACAAACTACCATACTCGACAAAGAATCAGACCCCAGAAGACTAGCTATTTTAGAAGCTCTATATATCCAAACGCTCAACCCCAGCATCAACAACCAAACACAAGACCTTCAAATTCTTCCTTCAGGCAAGCGCTACAGGCATACTGCCCTCATTCCTCTCGCCCTGTGTCCCCCTCCCGTACCTTTCCGCGATCAGCACACTACTGACAACACCAACCAATCACAGCCACCCACAGCCAACAACCAACCACCGATAAGATTTAGTGCCCGTCTCGCGAATAGACTGCCTTCCACCAATGAACAGCCACCCCACACCCAGTAGCTCCGCCCACCTACCTATTCTTGATCCTCGAATTTTGTATAAATATGTTGCTTTGTCCTTATTCTAATCATTACCTGCCCATTCCCTGAAGATGCAAGATGTTTACTTGTGAAACGTTGGATCCACCATGAATTTTGCTAACCTGTTGTACCTCATCTCTGAACCCCAGAGGAAAATTGTTAGAAATATAGAAAGCTGTAACAATAAAATACTGAATGCTGAAACTGCTGTTGCCTTTAACCTCGTCTGTTTAAAAGAGAATATATATATTTATCCATCTTACTACCATCGGGAACTCCCAGAGGGCTATCCCTTATACTTTAACAATACAAAAATCAAACCTTCATCTTCTCTCAATATTCTCTGTGTCTCTTTATCTTCTGCTCTCTCTTGGAAGGACCATATTACCAGTCTTGTTAAGGCAGCCTCCCAGAAGCTGGGTGTGCTCAACCGCCTCAAGGGGTTCTTTACCCCTGCTCAGCTTCTTGCTCTGTACAGGGGCACAGTGCGTCCTTGTATTGAGTATTGTTCACATGTGTGGGGAGGATCCTCACACACCGCACTCCTAGACAAAGTAGAAAGGAAAGCCTTTCGTATCATAACTCCCGTCCACTCACCAACTCTTTGCAACGTCTCTCTCTTCGTCGCAATGTTGCATCTGTCTCGCTATTCTATCGCTACTACAATAATCAGTGTTCCTCAGAGCTCTCCCAGTGTATACCACCTCCTCTATGTATGGTACATAGTACCCGTCTTTCAACACAATCCCACCCGTACTCTGTGCAACTCTCCAACTCAAGAGTGAAGCGATACTCCTAATCCTTCTTCTATACAACAGCTGAGCTCTGGAACTCTCTCCCAGAATCAGGCTTTCCTTCTTCCTATGAATTAAATTGCTTCAAACTCAGTGTGTTCAGGTATTTTGGCTAGAACGTCCCTTGATTTTGGCCCTGTCACTCTTTCAACTCTGAGGGAGGCAATTGATACAGGCAGTTCAGCCTTTTGTCTCCCTCACCCACAAAAAAAAAAAAAAAAATACAAAATAAAAATTATATATATAAGAACATAAGACATAAGAAAATGGGAGTCTGCAGAAAGCCGATTGGCTTGCACAAGACAGATCCCGGTCACACTTAACCCTAATTATAAGGCCTAATTATAAGCCCAGCTTACTAACACCATTAGGACTGACCTCACCGAAACGGTCAGAGGTCAGAAAAACGGGAGTCTGCAGAGCGCCGATTGGCCCACACCTGACAGATCCCCCTCACACCCAACCCATCTCGTCCATACGCCTATCTAATTTTATCTTAAAGCTCCCTATCGTTCTTCAACCCACTATAGCACTTGGTAGCCTATTCCACCTATGTACAACTCTGTTACCAAACCAATATTTGCCTATATCTTTCTTGAAACGTGATTTATCTAATTTGAAACCATTTGTGCGAGTTCTTTCGCTATCACTGAGCTTTAGTACATTTGTCATGTCCCCTTTATTAATCCCACTAACCCACTTGAATACCTCTATCATATCCCCTCTAACTCTGCGTCTCTCTCACGAATGTAAGCCTAATTTCTTCAACCTTTCTTCATACGGAAGATTTATAATATTATGGATAATTTTTGTCATTCTACGTTGTACTCTCTCCAATGAATCACTGTCCATTCTGTAATAAGGACACCAAAATTGAACAGCATAATCCATATGGGGTCTCACTAATGACAAGTAAAGTTTTAAGAAAACATCAGCAGTTCTGTTACTCACACTCCTAGAGATAAACCCGAGAATCCTGTTTGCCTTGTTACGAACGCGTATACATTGTTTTCTAGGCTTCAAATCATTGCTAACAAACACACTGTTATGTCGGGTTATAATGATTTATAACTCGTGATATAGTCTGTATAATGATCCAAATATGGACTGATAGACTTTGATAAAACTTGACATGGTCAAATCTAGCACGTTCTTAATCACACACAATAGGTATTCAATTAGGATAATACAGAACTCAATAACAACACAGATAAGGCGGGTGCCCAACCCCGAAAGGGGTTGAAATAGGGGAGCTATCCCCCCGCCAAAGGCGGCTTTCTAGGGCCTTTCCTAGCTGATGCTGAGAGGATTGGGTTCTAGTCATGTGGTGATGGGCTGGTCTATCAGAGTGAGAACTGAGCGATCTCTGCCGTGCCCATAGCTTACTCTGACTGTTCCTTTTACTTATATATTTTCTAGATCTCAAGTGACGGCGTCTCTTCCGTGGATTGACCTCCCAATCTACCAAGACTGGAAGCCAAAGCATCACATTTTTCCTTTGCCCCTCAACTTTCTCTTCATAATTGCTGAGGGGCACAGGGCCCTGGGTGGGGCTTTGGTTTCCCGGGCGTTTCCGCTCCCTTCTCAGCTCCCCGCCATGGAGTGGATTCGGTCACCCTGGCTTTATTGTGGTCGGCAGGTAGGGTTCTGTGGGAGCGTTCTGTTATGGCCTTGGCCTTGCTCGGGACCTTGGGGCTGTTCAGCCAGGCAGCTTGGGGAAAAATAATAACAACAACAACAACACAGATATAGATACACAGATGAGTTTTATTTAAAGAGTGGTCTAGCTAGAGGAGCCGTAGACTATCTTCATGTAATGGGTAAATAGCGGCAAGGTACAAATATAATCTGATATATTCAGATAGTCTCTGATGCAATGAAATGTATTAACAACAATGCACTGACAATATAGTGTTAGAGTTTGTAATCAGTGAATGGTACAAACAACTTGTGGTTAAATATAAGGTAATAACCTGTAGCAACTAAAAGACATAAAACATATGATAATATCAACCCTCAACGCAATAATCAATGGGGGTCGAGTGTCTTCCGTGAAAGAAGTAATGCAGTAATCAAATATAAACATTGGTGGCGGATTCTGATGAGAAACTGCAGCGGGTAGTCAAAGAGTTTGGTGTGGTTTATGGAAGGAGGAAACTGAAGGTGAATGTCAATAAAAGTAAAGTAATGGTGTGTAATAGGGGAGAGCATAGGGTGAATCTAGATGTGAGGCTGGATGGGGAAATATTGGAACAAGTAGAGTGTTTTAAATATCTAGGAGGAACGATAAGCAGGAGTGGAGGTATGGAAGTGGAGGTAAAACAGAGAGTGTGTGAAGGAAGGAAGGTTTTCGGAGCAATGGGAAGTATGTGGAAGACGAGAAATCTCGGAGTGAAAGTAAAAAGTGCACTGTATCAAGGAATTGTTGTGCCAACAGTGATGTATGGGGCTGAAACATGGGCTCTGAAGAAAAAGGAGAAAAGAGGGCTGGATGTGATGGAGATGAGCTGCTTGAGGAGTATGTGTGGAGTTACTCGTAGAGACAGATTGAGGAATGAAGAGATACGTAGGAGAGTGGGGCAGCAGGAACATTTGTCAGCCAGAGTGGACAGAAGGGTGCTGAGCTGGTATGGTCATGTTGAACGAATGGGAGATGAAAGGCTTACAAAGAGAATATGTGAGTCAGGTACAAGGGGAGATAGAAGGGCAGGAAGACCCCCATTGAGATGGAGAGACTGTGTAAGAAAGGCTTTGGATGATAGAGGAATGACTATAGATCAGGCAGGGGAAGTTTTGGTGGACAGGAGTGAATGGAGAATGCTTGTGAATAGTTGAGTGAACACATGGTCATTTGGAGTAAGGGGTCGGGCGCAAGTTCGACTAGATAATAGTCCATCAGGCGCCTGGCCCGGGGGGACGATTAATATGAAGGGTGTGCCTGGAAGTGTGGTGGGAGGCTTGTGGCTTTGGCTCCGCTGCATGTCTGCCTGCCGAGATCGGAACCTCTCCGGGTAGTCAGGGGCCGGGGGAGTGCTGGAGCGACCTTGGTAACCCTGGTCTCTGGGTCTTCTCCTGGGTGACCTGGATGTGTGTGAGTTTGTGTTTTTTATCTGTGTTTATTTTTTTTGTTTTATGTTGTTTTTGTGTTTTCCCTGTTCTTGCTCTGTCTTGAGTCGGCTACCCCCAAAATGGGGATTGGGCCTGAGCATATAGATAGATAGAATAGAAATATAAACAATCTCAAATGGAGAGTTGAGTGTGAAACAGACACTCCGGTGTAAGGGGTGAGTCACACGGTAAAAAGGAAGGGGGGGGGGGGGACCAGGTGTGAAGGCGCGTATCCTAAAGTGACCTTCCGACTTAATAATAATAATAATAAATTGAGTAGTGACAGGGTGTTAGGGGGAAGTGGGGATAGGACAAGAATTAGTTGGATGAAGTTAATTTTATCAGGAGAAAAAGGTGTCCAGGCTTAACTGGAGCTGTCTGAGGGTTTTCAGTGTTTGGGAGATCGGCGTTACTACGAAGACGGCTGGACCCGACCAGGGAGGCAGTGGGTCGAGAGCTGGGCAGCTGGAACTCTGGGCTATTGTACGGGTAGGGAATTTAAGGCCATATATTTATCCTCCCGGCCCGACTGGGAGTCCCGTACTAATAGCCCACTGGTGATGAGGTGTTGGTGAGGGTGATGGGTGGTGGTGGTGATATTACTTCCTCGGGAGGTCCGGGAAGCCTTGCTTCAGAGCTTGCTTCACTGTTAGGCTGCATTCGATGTAGTTGTATTTGCCTTTTGTGTGAAAATAGCAATTGCAGCCTTCCTTCTTCCAGTCTAACATGCAGTAGCTCAGGAATCCGTTGTATTCAGGTGGGACGCAGTCCTCATAAGCATAACTCATAGTCATGTTGTGGTCCTTATTCAGGTGTGGTAGGCAGATATCCAAGAACAATTGGTGAGGGGTCTTGGGGGTGTCTGGTTTCTTCTCTACCTGTCTCACTGGTTCGATTTCAATAAGGGGCAGGGAGGCACCTTTTTTTGGTTTTGAAGGAGGTGAAGGAGGCTCTGCAGGTGGGTTGGTGTTGACTGCAGGGGTCTCCTCCATCGCCTCTTCTTCTGCTGCAGTTGTCGGATTTGAGTTGGTTTCTTCAGCAGCTCCTCCAGTAGCTTCTACAGGATCAGCTTCTGGAGTTTCTGCTTCAGGTTCAGGGGGACAGTTTTTTCTGTTTAGAGGCGCTTTGATGGTCAAGCGCCTTTGTGGAGTAGGTCTCTGTCTGACAGGACCCCTCTGGGCATTGTCCAACAACCCTCCTGGTACAAGAATACCTGGGAGATTGTTGGCCTGAAGGAGGGCAGGTAGGTATTGCTGGAGGAGGGAGTTGTTTCCTCCAGCAAGAGCCACGTCCGTCCTGATGATAATATCGATCTTAATTGATATATCACTAGGCAGGTTCATGCTCTTTAGTCTGTCAACCTTTTTCATAATACCCTGCCTCTCCTTCAAGTCTCGGGCATGATGTGAGCCCTTGACTGTTTTGCCCCTGGGTCCTGTGACCTGAGTGGCCTCAGGACCTCTTGCCCCTGTTTTGGTGTGGAATTCTACCCTCTCTCCGTCACCTAGAGAGGGTACAGACTTCCTGGGGTTGTTTTTCTTAATATTTTTGTGGTGTACAAAAATATCAGTGCTGTTGTCGTCCCTGGTGATAAATCCAAAGCCCTTCTTCACATTAAACCACTTTACAGTGCCGGCAACGAGTGTGGAAGTTGCGGGAGGCATTGTGGTGGTGGTGAAGAGAGGAGGAGATGTAGCTCTGCTCGGTGTGGCTGCTCAACTCAGAATCTTCCGACTTAAGGTAGACAGGTCAGGTCACTAGCTGGACTGAGATGTTGAGAATTTAATTTATAGTTAATGCAACTATGAGCTGAGTATCAGAGGTAGTTAAAAATAACTGGTGGCAGATGAATAAGTAATTTAGTTTACACAAAGTTAGACTCGCGGAATAGTAAACTATGCGTGATTATGTTATCTCTTATATTCACGTTAAGCGATCGTATGCAATAATAACGAATCGAGGTTAGGAATTCAGATATAAATATAATGAATATGGAATCAGGAATATACTGAATAAATCACTACAAAGTGATATAGAGACTGACTAAAATGAATAAACAAAGTTAATCAAGAATGGCTCTGAGAACGCTGTTATACTTGAAGCGTAAGAGTAGAATAAACTGATCGATAAATAAATCAGAAGAACTGGGCGCATACGACGAAGTTATGCTAAATAATACTTACAACAGTATTAATAGAAGTTCTGAACAAGTTAACAGAGACTTTAAATTACATACACTAATATACGAAGTGTAAGGGAATGATGTTGAACTAAGTAATTGAAACTATACAATGCTGGAATTCCTGAGCAGGATCAGAATTACTTACATCGGTAATCACATGAACGGTAATACAAGCTCATAAAATAATTACAAAGGTGGTTATATCACTGAGTTTAAGAGGGGAGGGGGAAGAGTGAATTAATTCTACAGGGACAAGTACATTCGCTATGAAATTGAGCGTAGGTTCTAGGTAATAATGTTTGCAGAAGGAAAACGATTAACGAAATACACTGCGAGTTCAACTCACATAATACAGCACAGAAACATATATAGGAAAATCTGTGAACGTGGGGGCAAGGTAACTGATTGAATATAATTAGAGGACGTATGTAAAAGTAGATGAGGAATTTGGAAGGAATCTGAGTGTAAAATGGAGGGAGAGTAAGAAACTGTTCTGGAAAGAAGTCAAGAAAGTTAGGGAAGGTAGCAAGGGAAACAGTAAGGGTGTGAAAGATAAGAATGGGAGAATGCTAGCCGAGAAGCAAGAGAGAGTCGAAAGATGGAGGGAGTACTTCAGTGAGTTGCTAAATGAAAGGAATGAAGAGCCAGCAAACATAGCTGGATATGGTATGGGAGGGAGAAGAAGAGAAGTAGTGGAGGAGGAGGTGGGGATCAGGAGGTCAGAAGTGTGGGAAGCCATGAAAAGAGTGAAGTTGGGGAAAGCACCAGGAACAGATGGAGTGTGTGGGGAAATGTTGAGGTATGGTGGTGAGATAGTGATAGAATGGGTATGGAAAATGTGCAAACTAGCATGGGAGAAGGGGAGTGCACCCGATGACTGGAAGACTGGCATAATAGTCCCCCTATATAAGGGCAAAGGGGAAAGAGGAGTGTGTGGTAACCACCGAGGAATATGTCTTCTAAGCGTAGTAGGGAAGGTATACAGTAGGGTAGTGATTGAGAGAGTGAGAGTGAGAACGGAGAAATGGATAGGCGACGAGCAGGGAGGTTTTAGGAAGGGAAGAGGATGTGTAGATCAGATTTTTACCCTGAATTGTGTTGTGGAGAAGTATCTGGAGAAGAAACAAAAGGTGTATGTTGCCTTTATGGACTTGGAGAAGGCCTATGACAGAGTGGATAGAGAAGGTTTGTGGAAAGTACTTAGAATATACGGAGTAGAGGGCAAGTTGCTGAAAGCAGTGAAGAGCATGTATGAGGGTGCAAAGGCGGCAGTACGTGTGGAGAGTGAGCAGAGCGAGTTCTTTGACCTGAATGTTGGTTTGAAACAGGGGTGTGTGATGTCCCCGTGGTTGTTTACTGTATATATGGATGGAGTTATGAAAGAAATACTATCAAGAGCAGTGGATGTTGGTGTATCGCTGAAAAGGGAGGGAATTGAGTGGAAGCTACCTATACTGCTGTTTGCGGATGATACATTTCTGATGAGTGATAATGAATGGGAGTTGCAGGGTCTGGTAAATGAGTTTGGAACAGTGTGCGAAAAACGGAATTTGAAGGTAAATACGGGGAAGAGCAAGGTTATGGTCTTCGAAAGGGGTGAAGTCACAGAGTGTGAGGTGAAGCTGAACGGTCAGGCTATGGAGATCGTCAACTCTTTTAAGTATCTGGGCAGTGTGTTGAGTAAAGATGGGACTATGGATGAAGAGGTGCGGGAGAGGGTACAACAGGGGAAGAGGGTTGTAGGAACGCTAAAAGCAGTAACAAGAAATAGGGTGGTCAGTATGGAAGTGAAGAAGTCCTTGCATGACAGTGTGGTAATCCCGACACTGACTTACAGAAGCGAAGCATGGACGTTGGTTGAGAGACTCAGACCAAGAGTGAGAGCAGTGGAAATGAATTACTTAAGGAGTGCGTGCGGAGTTACATGGAGGGATAGACAGACTAATGAGGAAGTAAGAAGGAGGTGTGGTGTGGAGGTAGATGTGCTGGAAAGTGTGAAAAGGAACAACTTGAGATGGTTCGGCCATATGGAACGTATGGAAAGCGAGAGAATGACTAAGAGGGTGTACGAGAGCGAGGTGGAGGGACAGAGGGGGAGAGGTAGACCGAATATGAGGTGGAAGGATGGAGTGAGGAACTACATGAACGAAGGCGGTGCTGGTTGGGGGGAGGGGCGTCGACTGACTGGGGACAGAGGTGCATGGGGGCGGTTCGTTCGTGGCCACCCCTTCGGGGATCACGGCGTCAGGCAATAGATAGATAGATAGATGTAAAAGTGTGATGGCAGGTTAACTAAGGAATAAGTTTAGTGTTAAATCACAATTATCACACTAGATTAGGTTCTGAAGGATAAACACTTATGAAAACTGAATGATCTTGGGAACAGATCACACACTTGCTTAACACAGCACGGTTCACATATTTTACCTTATTACCTCAACAACAATAACACAACGTAAGATACACAGGGACACTTAGGCCCGAATTCAGAACAGTGGTTTAAAGCTCCTCGCTGGTTTAAACCCGAGCTTGAAACTCAATCCAGGACTATCGGTATTCAGAATAAAATCCTGAGCCTCTTATCCAGTCAATCCGCGGATTACTCGATCCGAGGTTTAAACCTGCAGGAGGGTAGGTTTGACTCTAGATCGAAGTTATAAAAACCTTTAATTACTCATGATTGCTTACACTAATCCATAAGGAACCCATAATATAAAATAACAAAGACTGGCACTGATTATTTGGAGAGTGTTTGGAAGCATTCTAAGCGAGGATTTAATTAATAAGTAAAGACAAGTGTAAGAATGCAGCTCAGGCAGTCAATCCGAGGTTTAAACCAGCGGGAGGCTTGACAAACGATCGATCGATCGAAGGCTTCTACTCGCCGATAAAATATCATATTATTATTTCCATCTAACTCAAACTGGCATTAAACCGATTCCATTATATTGTAAAAAACGGCAACAGCTTTTAAATTACGTTGGAAATTGTCGAAGCATACTAATAATTATATAATAGATGCCAAACGAACGAAGCACTGCCATAGCCTAACCACTGATGTAGTTATTCGATAATATTTGTTAATGTCTTGATAACCTGAGATGCTTCTAAGCTGAATAATAAAAATATTATATTTAAATGTCCGTGAACATTTATTAGATACGATACACATGTATTAGGTTACCATAGAACCAATATTATTAGTCCATTACATGTTGCACAGCAAATATAAGTATATACTGTATCCATGCACAATGTTAATCCTTTGTACGAATTAAAATATATAGCTTAAAATATGTAAAGAATCACAAGTGAACCATTATTGTCAAATGCATTTAACAAGTAGGATACTAGTTATTTGAGACATGAGTTGTCTTTTTAATAGCCTAGTAGGTTGTAATGATGCATAGTTTATATAACGAGTCACATTGGTTAGGCTACTTGTTTTCGCCTACATAGTTAATGGTTACAACGTATTTCAGTTGAGCTATGTATAGCCTACTATATATATTTGTCCATTTGACTAGGTACCAACAGCACTGAGCATGCGGTAGATGTAGTGACAAAGTATAAGTTTGGTTTAACCCCTAAGTGTCGGCGCGCAACATAAGTCGAGTATAATAAATCTGGACTATCTGGCGGCGCGCGACATAGGTCGTGTGGCAATTTCAGCACGTAATGTTGCTGAGAGAGAGAGACAAGTGGTGGCAGGAGAGTAGCGAGCGTATGACTGCTCCAGACCACCGCGGCGAACCTACTGACACGAATCCCACCTCCTCCCTCCCTCTCTCACTCGCTACATACTGAATTGTATGGGGAAAGTACCGAATTACATGCTTTTTGCACTCGCGTTGTGCGGTTGTTGCAAGAAAACTAGCCATCATAAAAGGATCGTTATGGTGTCATTGGAAAGCTCTGTTTATGCCCTTTCAGGGATAGATACTTGTTTTACGCTCTGGGTCTTATTTAGGCATGAAAATGATCACGTATACAGCCCTATTTTGGCTAAAAACACCCCGCTGGGCGGTACATATAAATAAACCGCTAGCCCGCTAATCTAGTGTTAAGGGGTGGAATAGAGTTGCTCGTAACACAGATTTTAATGCCACTAGGCCTATCCTACGTAGCCTACACTTTCGTTCTCACTTCGAAATTAATTGGTCTTAATTCGGGCGCTTTATCTTCCCGTCATGCTGTTCATATATCACAATCCCTATGATAAAGTTGAGCATATATAAAAATCATGGTAAGTATGACTATATTGCTCGCTATTACTTAAAGCAAGCGACATGAATCTACGTAGCCTATGTCAGTAAAAGTGAAAGTCAGTGGAAGCAGTAGCACGCTCATGATTGGCTAGTTTATCAGTACCCTGATAATTTACTTATTATCTGTATTATTCCCTATTTATTCATTAAACTAGATATGTGTAAGCAATTTTAATGATTACTTGATAAATTACAGTGCTATCCGAATCTAAAGAGCTATTAAATATCACAGGAAACACAATAATAATGTATATATCATAAAGTAAACACAAGCGAAATAAAAATAAATAAACCAAGAAGTAAGCGAGAGAGTAGTAGACTGACTGGACTGGTGCCCATGCCTCTTAGCCAATCACAGGCTAACGTATTACACTTTTAAAATAGGCAGTGACGGCATTAAATATATAATTTAGATAAAATGGCTCATTCATGTGCTTATTGGCTAACTGCATTCCGTACGCCACTGTGATTGACCTTCGACTTAAACATAGTTTTAAGCCGTGGATTACTCGATCTCGATCTCAATCCCGTGTTCTGAATACGGATAAACCTTTGTGTTCGATCCAGGATTGAATAATCTCAATCCCGGGTTTAAACCTGTCCCGAAATCAGAGGTTTAAACCACTGTTCTGAATTCGGGCCTTAGGGTATTTGGAGGACAGGGGTCGAGAGTAGAAGTCTGGCCAACGTTGATCGTGGGTCCGTGGCGCAGCACTTCAGGGGTGTAGGGTGTTGCTAGAGCAGGGGTCCAGAGGTCCAGACTTCAGCTAGGCAGGGCGTCCACAGGTAGGACTTCAGGGATACCTCAGGCAGGTACTCTCCGGGTGGGTAGAGGCAGACTGGGGCAAGCCAACACTTTTAATTAGCTACTCTGAGCCTGAAGGCTTTAGAATAGTATTGAGGTGTGGATTGCATATCCCTCTCTAATTTTCTAGAGGTACTATGCGGCATTATATTTGGCTCTCGTTTCCCTGGTCTCGGAGTCACAAAGTTAGGGAGAAATGGTTGTGTGGTTATTGTGAGGTAAATACTTAGCCTAGACTTGGAAGTTTGGTATTGACATAATGGTATACTTCCAAGGTATAATAATACATAGTTAATGGTTATTTACTTAGCCTAATGATTGAGAAATCTCTCGTAAACTGGGATAGGCCTTTATTACTAGTTCAACATGAATCTTCTTATATCTTGCTGGTTAGATCTCGTTACCTGGAGATTCTTGTATCTATGTTTCCGTCGTCTTCCGGGTTGTCTTTCAGTTCCATTTATGTCGGTAGGCCTCGGGGTGTTCATGTTGCATTAGCATAAACATATTTTCGTTGTAATGCAAATCTGGAGAAACGGGGAATGCTGTGTGTTGGATCGTCGACTTCATTTGAAAGGTGAGAGGTAATTGGTTGACACAGGTGAGTGGTGATTGGCTGAGGTTTCCCATTCTCGAACTGTGTTGTTGATGGGTTAGAACATGTGGTAAATTGGGTGACTTATATATTCTGGTTGGGTTAATCAGGGGTGACTCCTCTATTTTGTTTGATCTTGCCGGATGCTTCTTGTTCTTCTTATGTTGTGGTGGGTGAAGACTGGCTATCCTACATGTTGTTCCTTCCGGGTTTGCTTGAAGGCCCGTCATTTCCCCACATTCGTCGTAGAAAAAGTCGCGACCTCGCGATTTAATAGTGTAGGACCTGGTGGTGAGTGAATTTGATATTGGTGTCAACCCTTGGAGAGTAAGGAGCCAAAGTGTGGTAGGGACATCTGTGGGTGCACTGGTGTCCATTGTTATGTCTATTTGCCAGTCGTCCTCGGCTTTTCTGGCTATCTGCAGTAACTTGCTGGGCGTCTCTATTTTTGTAGGTACAGTGTCCTTGAAGAAGGTGACCTTGTTTATTTTCATGGCGGTAGGTATTTCAGGAGGAGGCGTGGTAGACTCTGCAGTAGGGATCGTGGGGGTTGGTGTGGCAGGAGGAAGCTTGCTGGGTGTTCTGCTGGTTATAGCCGGTGGAGAAGTGGTGAGGACATTGGAGTCGGTAGGTTGAGGTAACTTTGACCTCACACTAACATGAGGGGTCCCCTTAGCTGTTGGCCTGGTAGGTTGCATTAAGTCTCGCCGGACGTAGGTGGGTTGGAAGGTGGGGGCCCATCGTTGAGGGGACATCACACGTCGACCATATCTTGTACATGTGGAGTTAGACCGAATAGGGATTAGAGAAGGTTTATTTAGACGTGATTGGGGGGATTGGGAGGAAGCTGAGCTAGTGGATAGAGGCTGCTTATTTCGTCCTTTTGGGGTCGCCGAATTAAAGGTGGAGAATGAGTGCTAGTAGAAGGAAGAGGAATGCATCTGAGAAGGAGAGGTACAGGTCGAACAACAGGTTTCTGTGTAAGATTGGAAGTAGTAGGAGCTGGATATTTAAGTTTGGAGGCATAAGATGGCGGTTATGTCGAGTGTGACACCAAAGGGATAGATAATATGGGGGGAAGTGAAGAGGGAGGTGGAGCAGGAGGTTGCACAGAAGTTTGAATGAGAGGAGGAATGTTAGCTATAACAGGTGTTGTAGGTCGGGTGCCGGAAGATTCTGAATATGAGGACACACTGACAGATGGAGAAGGTTGAACAGGTATAGTTACTGTGCCCAGGTTAACCCCGGCATATTGTCATGCACATATCCCGATACCTTTGTTGCATATTTACCAAGCTTAACCCTCCAGCCCCGGCTATGCATTACATAAATATTCCCCGAAACCCGGGTGTTTTGGCCGAAAAACGTCTAGGCTAGGCTACCGTATATTTGTTAATGTGACTGCTTCCCGCATTCCCGCGCATCCCCAAGCGTAGCTCTGTTATTTACCTGTAGAATGGCGTTAAGTAGAGCTCTCTAAGTCAACTGGTTGAGTTGTGATGATGATTTCATTGGAGATAACTTTATGGCAAAAACAGCCACTTTACACTACTTTTCGATACTTAACAACAACATACAGGCACACACGAACAAGCGACGCTCTCCTTCTTGTGGCCGGAGATGCGGGGCGTCGGTCCAGCCGGCTGTTGTTTACATGCGTCGGACCGACGCCTCGCACACGAAGCTCACAGGCTTTCAACCACTGGGTGTTCAAGAGCCCTTCTGGGTACGTGTTATATGCTTTTTTATGGGCGTTCAAGAGCCCTTCCGTGGTGAGAGGGTTAACCACAATGGTGTGTATCTTGGAATTGTCTTCGTTCCCAAACATAATGTCTAGGATCGGTTTTACTATTTCCAGGTAAGTATATAAATCATAGTCCTCGGGTTTAAAAGCCGGGATATCAAGAGACCCAAGAGCTGCTGCCATGATGAATAATGTAAAACCAATTGAATACCAAGGAAAACAAAATTTATAGTAAGAACTCTCGTACTGATATGCCGTATCAAGACACCGCTGCCGCCAGTGTTATGTCGGGTTATAATGATTTATAACTCGTGATATAGTCTGTATAACGATCCAAATATGGACTGATAGACTTTGATAAAAGTTGTTATGTCTACTCCCTCCTTACTCAATTAAGTGAGCCCCACCATAATGCTCCACATGTAAAGCAAAAACTCCCCTCCCACTTTTCTAGAAAGCCCAGATAACAGCAAATCCCACCGCTGCCACCAATGTTATGCCCTGATTTTATACAGGATTAACGATTGATTGGGGTGAGTTCTTCGAGACTGGAATATCAGGTTTCATGCACATACATAATTATAAGTAATCAATAGAACACATATATATAATTTCGGAATGTGGGTCGTGATAATGTGAATGGGAAATAAAAAAATGCATTTAGACATACCCGTATATGTGTATAGTCAGTTGCCAGGCAGAGCTCTCCTGGTGGTCCTTGCATCGGGGTCGAGGGGGCGGAGCACGTGGGAGGGACAAGTGGGGGTCCCTCCGTCACCTGATGTGGCCGGGCCCTTGTGGGACACTTGCATGACCCTGTGTCTTAAAGAGTGTTGTTCAGGGGAGAGTTAGAAGTTATTGATTTGTTTCCTCCTATGAGCTAGTTTGGATCTAACACTTATTGGTCGAGATGGTTTAGGCCCTATCTTGGTTTGGGGCTTTCTGGGACATGGAGGGGAAGAATACAAAAAAGGGAAGTAAAGAGAGGGGGTCAGTTGCCAGGTGGCCTAACCCTTTTGGCTAATTTGTTTGTGATGATCAATCGAATCTGGTTCGAGCCGGAAATATCAGGAAAAAAATAGGGGAGGCGAGTTTAAGCCTGGGAGGTACAGGGGGTGCAGGAACAAGGTACCCAGTCGTCGTCAAATGTATACCTCGCAGCACAACAATTCTGTTGTGTATCTTAACTTCTTCAATCTGAATGGTGGCATCTAACTCTGGCCTAACTACCTCTATACTTAGTTACTGGAGGGAACAACTGGGCATGGGGTCACGAAGCAGAGTAATGTGTCTTGTATACTAGAAGATGGGGATTGACAAGACGTATAACAGGTGTGGAAAGAAATGGAAGAGAGAAACACAAATCATGGATAAAGATAGTTATCCAAAACGAATACATGCACAAATGACGTATTATAGCCGTAGTCATATTAAGATGATGGGCCCTGGTTGTTAACATATACACTTAGTTACTAGAAGGGAACAACTGGGCAGGGGGGATACATATATATATATACTCGTAATGTAGAGAGATACTAGGTATCTTTCCTGCTTCTCTCTCTTGAGATGGTCGTATGCAGATTGGTCATAATTAAACATATATAATTCAACAGATATAAATCAATACAATAACTGGGCATGGGGTTACATACCTATACCTTCGTAATGCAGAGAGATAAGAAGTGTCTTCCCTTTTGTCTCTCTCTTAGAAGGTTGTACTTGGATTGGTCATAGTTACACTTATACATAAATTAATACAATAATACATGTTTTACAGTTATGTTGTTCATAGGTCGCCAAACATCTCTCTGAGGTGGTTGTATTTAGTTTTGGCCGTTGTCAAACACACACAACACAATACAACAATATTGCCAGTGTGACGTTAACCACTCCGTTAGAACCGCATGGCTTGTCCTACAGTGACTCGCTAGGATCGCCAGGGCAGTGGATGTGGCTACAGTTGATGTATTATTGTTTGCTTTATTTCATATGAAAGCTCGTGTCATGGGCAGTCCAGAAAGGCTCTTTGTTTTCGCCCATGTCAAGGCTTTATATAATTAATTGCAAAGTATATGTTTTATCATTAAGTAGTAATGATAGGATTTGAGAGAGAGAGAGATAGAGTAGAACAGAGTGTGGGTAGGCGCACAGTGTTTTTTGCCATGCTCGATGACGTCACGGCTGGCTGGCCTCTTGGGGATTGGTTGGAGGAGTTTTTTACCATGCTTGGTGACGTCAAGGTTGGTGGGCCTCTTTTGGATTGGCTAGAGGACTTGTTACCGCTTTGTCTACGCGGTGCGAGCTAGTGCTAGTATATATACAGCTCTCTTGCTACTCTCTCCCTTAGATCTGGTTTCTAGAACGCATCCCTCTTATCCCTTTGATATCTGTCCCCCTCTCTGCACCTGAGAACCTTTTCCTCTGCCTATCTCTCTCATTTCCCATATCTTTCACCACTTTTTATTAATATTATACCCCCTCTGGTTAAATCTGCATAATCAGCTTCATGCTGGCCAGTTATATTTTGCATTAAGGTCTTATATAACCCATGTTTGTTTAGTTGTTAAGATAAGTTGATCACAAAGCATTGGTTGGCATTCATATTGTTCAGTACTGCTTCCTGTAATGATTAGTGTTCTGCTGGATTAGATAATGCTAGACTAGGAGTCTGATACTATAAGGTATTGTTTCCAATGGGTGCTGGCTTTAGTTAAAAGCTGCATGACATACCTGAGAACTGGAGTTGATTGGGTAAATTCTAGTCTGTGTGCCATTGAGAATACAGCATGCACGAATGAGGGCTTTTTGCCTATACCATTCTGCACTGTTCTAAGCTCGGTTGTTTGTCTTTGAGGTACGCCAGGAGAACGCTTGATACTTCGGTATTAAGGTTTCTCAAGAGAGCTACCCTTCACTATAACGTAATATTTAACGCACAGACTTGAGATTTGCACTAGGCTATGCGGCATGCCATACGCACCAGTATCTCGTATCATTGACTCTAGCTAGACTTTATCAGTCATAATAGACATTAAATATATTAAACCAATTACTCTTATTATGCATACCCGTTTATGATTACACAAGCATTTCACAGCCTAGTTTGATGTATTGAGACACAAACGACTTAGGCTCTTTTTGTTGATAGGAATACTGCATTGTCGTGGCGATTATTATTATTGTTGTAGCGTTTAGGATATTCTTGGCTCTGACTGCATTATATCTCCTGCCTTTTTGTGTGCATAGACTGCACGAGCATTGTTCCACTGCCTGCCTTTTTGGCTTCCATTTCCGATTCGAGCATCTTGATAGCATCTAACATTTAAAGAAGATTCCTTGTTGGTGTTGAAGGACTTTAGTGCACTTTCTTTCATGCAGGAGTGCCTGACATTTATTGATTAAAGTAACGTAAGCTGTAACTTCTCTTACCACCTTACTTTGCCTACCATAACCAAGCACCTTCGGTTATAGGTAGTAATAGGCTGTTTTCACATAATATTAAGCCTACAGTAGACGCACATTTATTGAGAGTTTGATAACCAATTATTGCATATAGAACTCTGGAGAGTATTTATGTTCTTTGTTCACTGGGAATATACATCAGAGGTTGGATCTAGCGCTTTCCTTCCGTTGTAGCATTTATGCCATTACTAGTCCAATGAATAAGAGCTCTGATATATTTGAACCCCAGTCGTAACAAATGGCGACCTTACCTATGATTTGGTGAACCTACATTTATTAGCAGGGAACATTTGTTGTTTTGGGGAATATTTTGCGGGGATCAGCAAGAATAAATTTTGTTTGCAACATAGTATAGCCCTTGAGTATTTCCGAGAATTTTTGTGTGTATATTGAGGTATAAGAGTTTGGGGTGCTTCTTTTCTGAATATTGAGGTGAATTTTTTTTTGTGAGCATCATGTCTTATACCGGATCAGAGGAGAATGGAGACACAGTATGTAATGTCGAAACTGAGGAACAGCAGCATGATGAAAGGGTTAATCAGGTGAATTGTGAGGAGGATGCTAGGACATTTTTGCAATGGCCTGTTACTGCCGAGCGGTTGGAGGGTATGGATCAGTACGGTCTTCAATGCCTGGCCACAGCTATCGGTCATGCGGGTACTAGCAGCATGACCAGGGATAACTTGATAACGTGTGTACTGGGCAGGGTGACTGGTGAGCGAGATGGGTTGAGTGCTCAGAGCCCTTCGGCCATGCTTCCCCTACACTCGACTCCCAGCCATCCCAGTGGTTTGCCGACCCCGGGTACGCTTCCACAGTTGGGTGGTGACTGGCAGGGTTGGTTGCCCCTGGGGGGACCACCGGTAATTTCAAACATTGTAGCACCTTCACCTCCTCAAGGGTTGACTCCAGAATTATTGTATCAGCTCGAATTAGCTAAGATTCAACAGCAACAAAGGATATGTGAGCTTCAGCAGCAACAAAGGGTATGCGAGCTTCAGCAGCAACAAAGGGCATGTGAGCTTCAGCAGCAATTAGAATTAGCCAAGATAGAAGAGAGAGCCAAGCTAGCAAAAATCCAAGCTGATTTAGAGTCGACTAGGTACTGTGCCGACATGGATGTAGAGAAGTCGCGAGTAGAGACGACGGGACAGCGACTTGGGGCTGGTAACCGTGTTCATGATCAATCTCTCTCGCACTTATTGAAACTGGTTCCGGTGTTTGATGAGATTGGTGTAACAGAATTTTTCGCACGCTTTGAGAAGAAGTGCCAGGAACACCAGTGGCCAGAGAATAAATTGGCAGCACTTGTATCCTCTAGATTAATAGGCAAGGGTCTTAAAGCCTACGATGTGTTACCTTTGGAGTCATGTATTGTGTATGAGGATCTCAAGGAGGCTGTCCTGAGGGCTTACGAACTGCAACCAGAAACGTACCGTTTGAAGTTCCGGGGTGTAACTAAGGGAAGAGATAGCACCTTTTTGGAACACGCCCGGGACTTGTCCGATGCTATGGGGAACTGGCTCCGATCTGAGAAGGTAACAACATTTGATGGAATTAAGCAGTTAATGATGTTGGAGCAGTTCTTTAAGAGCACGGGCGGTGATCTAACTTTGAACTTAAAGGAGAAAAACCCAAGAACTCTAGTAGAAGCAGCAGAAATGGCTGATCTACGGCTGTCGTTGATTCGGGGTTGCGGGTCCTCACAGAAGTACGATGCAAGTGCTAAGGACCGTTATCCTCCCCCTCCCCGTAGCAATGACACATTTAAACAAAAGAGCAATGAAACTAAAACTGAATCCAAACCTAACGCCACGCCGTATAAGAAAAGTCAGGGGCCTTCTACATCACAGTATAAGCCGAAACTGAAATTTATGTGTTTTAGGTGCCACAAGGAGGGTCATAAAGCAAATGAGTGCCCTAGTCGACCTCCTCCGGCAGCCGTGTCTTTTGCTCACGGCATTGGAGTGTTCAAGAGGACATCGGAGTTTGTTAGAGGCAATTCTTCCGAGGTAAATACACTGCCAGTGCAGAAGGATCCGGAAGGCTTATTTCCTGTCCGTGATGCCTTTTGTGACCACAGGGGACTCGGTTGTGTGGAGTGGGGGGTTAGAAGTCATGAGGTGAGAATTTTGCGTGACACTGGGGCATCGCAAACATTGTTGAGAAATTTCACTGGTAAACCTGTAAATACGGCGCGGGTGGTTGTGGTTCAGGGAGTTAATGCAACAAGGTCATACCCGCTTGTAAGAATGAAGATGGAAGTTGATGGTGTGACTCGTGACCTGGATGTAGGAATTGTGGAGAAGTTACCTGTTGGGGGCGTCGACCTCCTTCTCGGCAACGACTTTGCGGGGCCTACTTCTGAGGCTCCACCCTTAGTCGTTGCCGAGAAGCCGGCCGACGTGAGTAGGGAGGAGCAGGAGTGGGTTGAGAAGTGTCAGGTGCAACCTATGGCGTGTTTTGTCACCAGATCTCTTGCATCCAGGGAGTCACATTCTGGTCAACAGTCTTTAGACAAGCGGAGGAAAGGTACCGAGAAGGGGTTGAAAGTTGATGCGGTTGAGAGTTTAGTATCAACGGACATTCTCGGGGACTCATTATTAGGACCGATTTTCGAGTCTGGAGAAGACCCATTAACTGTTACTAAGAAGGCAGAGGATGGGCTTAAAAAGACGAAGAGACAGCAACGATACACAGAGAGAGAGCAACGGGAGGCTAAATTCAGTGTAGGAGGGGGGCATGAGTTGTTTCGCAAACACTTAGATAAGCTTGCTCCTTCGGACATTCGTAAATTGCAATTAGAAGACCCCGAGGTTCTTGAATGTGGTACCCGTGCTGTCGAGTTGGAGGAGGACAGTGATGCACAGTCGGGAGATTTTTTTTTCATAGATGGCATATTGTACCGGCGATTCCAAGATCCGCAGAGGAATTGGGAGGGGGGGTCAAGAGAGGTAGACCAGCTGGTCGTGCCGAGGGTTTGCAGGGAAAGCTTACTTAGGTTGGCTCATGATGTACTACTGGCGGGACATCTGGGTGTCCGTAAGACGGTTGCAGCCTTAGGAAAACTATTTTGGTGGCCTGGTCTGAGAGCACAAGTTGTGTCATGGGTGGCAATGTGTGATGTGTGTCAGAAGGTTGGCAAACCAAATCAGAGCATTCCTAAGGCGCCGTTGCACCCATTCCTGTCAGTGGGCCTCCCTTTAGTAAGGTTATAGTTGATATGGTTGGCCCCCTTCCCCCTACAAGTGCCGGAAACAAGTATCTCCTGACCATCATGGATGTAGCAACAAGGTACCCTGACGCGTACCCTATGAGAAATGGGTCAGCGAAGACGGTGATCCGAAACTTGCTAGTGTATTTTTCCCGGTATGGTTACCCGCAGGATATTCAGTCAGACCAAGGATCCAACTTCACTTCTAACCTCTTTGTTCAAACAATGCAGCAGCATGGGATTGTAACGGTTGTGTCATCTGCGTATCATCTGGAGAGCCAGGGTGTGTTAGAGCGATGGCACTCAACCTTAAAATCTATGCTTCGTTGTTATTGCTTTGAGAATGGGAAAGATTGGGATCTTGGCCTGCCATATGTTTTATTTGCTGCACGGGAGGTACCTGGGGAAAGTTTGGGATTCAGCCCTAATGAGCTCGTCTTTGGACACCGTGTCAGAGGGCCTCTCCATATGGTTAAAGAAATATGGGAGGGTGCAGAAAAACCTTGTTCTATGCTCAAGTATGTCCTCGACAGTCGAGAACGGATGTTGCGCAGTCTGGAGTTGGCTGGCCGTAATTTGACTAGCTCTCAGGCCCTCATGAAGGACAGGTACGACCTCAAGGTTAAACTCAGGGAGTTTCACGTGGGTCAGGAGGTGTTGATTCTACTGCCCCTTGTAGGTCACCCCTTATCCGCAAAGTACACTGGTCCTTAGAGGGTGGTTGAGAAGCTATCGGACCTGGATTACTTGGTAGCCACTCCAGACAGACGTAAGCGCAATCAGTTATGTCACGTTAACCTCATGAAGGAGTATGTGAGGCACCCCCCTGAGCCTCTCACTGTGCCTGTGATGACGTTTAGCAGTCAAGGTGGAGAAGGAGACCGGGACAGTCAAGCTCAGGTGGAGGATAACTGGGATCATCATGTCTCTGCGAACCAGTGGGCGGGGAACACGAACCAGGCGGCTCAGGAAGCGTTGCAACACTTACCTGAGCATCAGCGTGTGGCTGTGGAGCGCCTGTTCGGTTCATACCCCTCTGTTTTCGCGGAGCACCCAGGCCTCACTACCCTAGAGGTGCACGACGTGGACGTAGGAGACCACCCCCCTTTCAAGTCAGTTCCCTATAGGGTGCCCCCTATTAAACTGCCGGCCCTCCGGGCGGAGTTGGAGTATATGTTAACAAGGGGGCTGATTGAGAAGGGGGTGGTGAAGTGGACATCTCCCGTCACGCTGCAACCAAAACCGGATGGTACGGTGCGATTCTGCGTGGACTATAGACGGTTAAACGATTTGACGACCACCAACCCATACCCTCTTCCTCGGGTCGACGACTGTGTGGATAAGATAGGCAATGCAAAGTACCTAACCAAGGTGGACTTGGTTAAGGGATACTGGCAGGTGCCCTTATCCGAACGAGCGAAAGAGGTATGTGGTTTTGTGGTGGATGGTGCTACCTACCGCTGTAACGTGATGCCTTATGGCCTAAAGAACGCACCCGCTACCTTTCAGAGTTTGATGAATGATATAACGGCAGACATTCCTAATTGCACAGTATACCTCGACGATGTTATTATCTATGACAATAGCTTTAAGAGTCATTGTGAGCACGTAGAACTCCTGTTCAAGAGGCTTAGTGAGGCTGGCTTGGTGGTCAACCTGGCAAAGTGTGATTTCGTGCGGGCGTCCGTGCAGTATCTTGGGTTCATGGTGGGGTTGGGTCAGGTGTGCCCCCCACAGAACAAGATAGCTGCGATTGATCACTTTCCCCGGCCGGCCACCAAGAAGCAGATCATGAGGTTCTTAGGTATGATCGGATACTACAGACGCTTCATTAAGGGGTACTCTACCGTGCTAGCACCTCTGACAGATCTTTTAGCGAAGGATAAGAAATTCAAATGGGCGCCTGAGTGTGAGAAGGCGTTTAGAGTAGTAAAACACCTGTTGTGCACTCACCCGATCCTCAGGGCCCCTGACTTTAGCCTACCTTTCCAACTAGCAACGGATGCTAGTGGTGTGGGGGCTGGTGCCATCCTTATGCAAAGGGACGATGATGGGCTGGAACATCCTGTTAGTTTCTACTCGAAGAAGTTCAATTCAGCCCAAAAGAACTACTCTGTTGTCGAGAAGGAGCTGCTGGCAATTGTACTTGCACTGAGGCATTTCGAGGTCTATGTTCCAGGCCTATGGTCCAGTCGTTGTAATTTACACCGATCATCACCCTCTCAAGTTCTTGAACCAGTTTCACAATCGGAATATAAGGCTGACCAGGTGGTCGCTAATGTTACAGGAATATAACCTGGACATACGCCATATTGCCGGTTGTGACAACGATTGCAGATTGTCTTTCGAGGGTAGATGATCCTGGGTAGATTGACACACGGGTAGCCTCCTGCTTTAGTTTGAATAGTATTTTGCGCTTGGTGCTTGTTGGCTCGCGGTTGTAGCCCAGCGTATTGGGTCGTAAAGCAGGAGTTGAGCGTTTGGTATAGAAGAAAAAACTAGGCTTGCCCCTATAGCGCAGCTGAAATAAACAAATTAAAAACATAAAAATCAAATAAAAACTCTTTCTTTGATAGTTGAATTTTTTCAGTATGTTATAGCAGTAATTCTGAGTTGCACTCCTCTCAGAATGCTGGGCTAGAGAAGCTCGCTCTTGAGGAGCATAACTACATATGATTTAACCTATTAATGGTGGGGAGGGTTATAATTTTGTAAAATGTTTTGTTGAGAACTGTGCCAGATATTTTACTGCCGCTGGGTGATGGGAAGTAGAAATGTAGCATGGGTTCTAACCATCAGATTTTGTTTAGCTTTGGGCCTCTGAGAAAAATCTTGGGGGGGGGGGGGGGGGGTGTGACGTTAACCACTCCGTTAGAACCGCATGGCTTGTCCTACAGTGACTCGCTAGGATCGCCAGGGCAGTGGATGTGGCTACAGTTGATGTATTTTTGTGTGCTTTATTTCATATGAAAGCTCGTGTCATGGGCAGTCCAGAAAGGCTCTTTGTTTTCGCCCATGTCAAGGCTTTATATATTTAATTGCAGAGTATATGTTTTATCATTAAGTAGTAATGATAGGATTTGAGAGAGAGAGAAAGAGAGTAGAACGGAGTGTGGGGAGGTGCGCAGTGTTTTTTGCCATACTCGATGACGTCATTGCTGGCTGGTCTCTTGGGGATTGGTTGGAGCAGTTTTTTACCATGCTTGGTGACGTCATGTTTGGCTGGCTTCTTTGGCATTGGCTGGAGGACTTGTTATCGCTTTGCCTACGCGGTGCGAGCTAGTGCTAGTATATATACAGCTCTCTTGCCACTCTCTCCCTCAGATCTGGTTTCTAGAACGCATCCCTCTTATCCCTTTGATATCTGTCCCCCTCTCTGCACCTGAGAACCTTTTCCTCTGCCTATCTCTCTCATTTTCCATATCTTTCACCACCTTTTATTAATATTATACCCCCTCTGGTTAACTCTGCATAATCAGCTTCATGCTGGCCAGTTGTATTGTGCGTTAAGGTCTTATATAACCCATGTATGTTTAGTTGTTAAGATAAGTTGATCACGAAGCATTGGTTGGCATTCATATTGTTCAGTACCGCTTCCTATAATTATTAGTGTTCTGCTGGATTAGATAATGCTAGACTAGGAGTCTGATACTATAAGGTATTGTTTCCGATGGGTGCTGGCTTTGGTTAAAAGCTGCACGACATACCTGAGAACTGGAGTTGATTGGGTAAATTCTAGTCTGTGTGCCATTGAGAGTAGAGCATGCACGAATGAGGGCTTTTTGCCTATACCATTCTGCACTGTTCTAAGCTCGGTTGTTTGTCTTTGAGGGACGCCAGGAGAACGCTTAATACTTCGGTATTAAGGTTTCTCAAGAGAGCTACCCTTCACTATAACATAATACTTGACGCACAGACTTGAGATTTGCATTAGGCTATGCGGCATGCCATGCGCACCAGTATCTCGTATCATTGACTCTAGCTAGACTTTATCAGTCATAGTAGACAATAAGTATATTAAACCAATTACTCTTATTATGCATACCCGTGTATGATTACACAAGCATTTCGCAGCCTAGTTTGATGTATTGAGACACAAACGACTTAGGCTCTTTTTGTTGATAGGAATACTGCATTGTTGTGGCGATTATTATTATTGTTGTAGCGTTTAGGATATTCTTGGCTCCGACTGCATTATATATCCTGCCTTTTGTGAGCATAGCCTGCTCGAGCATTGTTCCGCTGCCTGCCTTTTTGGGTTCCATTTCCGATTCGAGCATCTTGATAGCATCTAACATTTAAAGAAGATTCCTTGTTGGTGTTGAAGGACTTTAGTGCACTTTCTTTCATGCAGGAGTGCCTGACATTTATTGATTAAAGTAACGTAAGCTGTAACTTCTCTTACCACCTTACTTTGCATACCATAACCAAGCACCTTCGGTTATAGGTAGTAATAGGCTGTTTTCACATAACATTAAGCCTAGAGTAGACGCACATTTATTTAGAGTTTGATAACCTATTATTGCATATAGAACTCTGGAGAGTATTTGTGTTCTTTGTTCACTGAGAATATACATCAGAGGTTGGATCTAGCGCTTTCCGTTGTAGCATTTATGCCATTACTAGTCCAATGAATAAGAGCCCTGATATATTTAAACCTCAGTCATAACAATATATATATATATATATATATATATATATATATAGAGAGAGAGAGAGAGAGAGAGAGAGAGAGAGAGAGAGAGAGAGAGAGAGAGAGAGAGAGAGAAGCTTATTTAATTTATTTGTGCAAACTCCAGTAAGTTATGTTAATTATAATATGTACTTCTCATTTTGAAATACGAGCTACCTTTGCGAAACTTTAGCAATAGAAAATTATATATATTATTTTATTTTTCTATTTTTTACAGCTAGCTAAAGAGTTGCTGAACAAAACTGCTATTTGTGCACTTTCATCATGTTATACATGTGTATTATTTTTTAGTGCACGGAATTTCCAAGGCTACCTGTGGAAAAAACGTATGTATTTTTGTATATATATATTTGATGCATACAGATAACTTGAATGTAAAGGCGATATTAGGGTTGGGTGGTGGGTTATAACTACCGTGTTTGATGGATGAGCAATAATGGTTTGGTGGTTTCCACAGGTACTCCATGGTAGCCTTGTCAGTTTCTTCGTCATTCAGGTGTGATTTTAACCTCATGACACAGGGACATGTTGCTTAATTTTCAGCTTTTGGTAATGCACTATATTGACCAAAATTAGGGGACGGTGTGAAACAAGCTCTGGCAAAATATCAAACTGATCCAACTTTTTGTTAATAAGTTATTCCCAAAAAACGATGTAACACGGCCTCTGAAACCCATAGTAGGTACAGACCACTCACGGAACAATTTTACATCCCATCATCACATTTAAAAGCCACCAAAGGAAAAAACATATCATAATATCGCTTAAAAGTCTCCAATTTCCCTTTTTTGTCATCATGGTTTGTTTAATCCCAAACAAACCGACAAAAATATATATAGCGGGTAATGGTGTTATTATAGGGGGGGGGGGGGGGGTATCAGTGGCTAGGATAATTGGTCTGGTAGAAAGTGTGAGAGTGTGTGTGTTTGTGTGTGTGAGAGAGTGAGTGTGAGAGCGAGTGAGTGAGTGAGAGAGAGAGAGTGAGTGTGTGTGTGAGTGAGAGAGTGAGAGTAAGTTAGTGAGTGAGTGAGGGGTAGACCTTTTAATATGGACACGTAGTATGTGTGTGTGTGTGTGTGTGTGTGTAGTGAGGGGGGAGGGGGGACCCATGGATATATAAACGCTTATACTCGGTCAATCTTACTCATGACGTCACCCTAGTTTGCCATATACTGTATGATAAATTTTGACTTAGTTTTTTTTCTAATTACTTGTTTAGTTTATTGTAGTGTAGAGGCATTTCTAATTGATTGTCTGCAAATACAAGGAACTAAACAAATTAAGAATAAGAAAATATAATAAATACTAAAATGAGTACTGCGTGAAAAGATGATGGTCGATAGTGGCCTGAAGAAACGTTGTCAGTAATGTGCTCCTCCTCAAATGGTGTATATATTCATGTTGGTCGTATCTCAGCAACTAATCATACATTGTTGACAGTTAGTTAAGCGTGAATGACAGACAGCGGGGTAGTTTAGATGACATCACAACAATATGATCACATAGGCTTCACACAAGGCTATTTTTAACATTGTATATAAATTTAGTTATGTATTTGTTTTTTTGTTTTTGTTATGTAATCGGCCGTTTTCTTAGATATGTGAGAAGAGGGTACATGTCCATTTTTGTACCGGTACTGATACTAAGAACATATGCGTTCATATATCATATATATCAATACGATTCATCTATACTATATATATACCGGTATATATATATTATACTGTATATATATATATATATATATATATATATATTATTAATATTCTCTCTCTCTCTCTCTCTCTCTCTCTCTCTCTCATAATTCACGTTCCTCACCAATTCTCCCCCGACTTTTTATCTTCTCCACCACTGAGTCTGCACCATTCTGCTCTTACTGGCTTCATCTCCACCACTACCTCCACCATATATTCCTCCACCACTACAATCATCTCCACCTGTTCCTCCACCAACTCCGATCGATTCCACCATTATCATACCATATCATATCATACCGTAAAGGTGCGCTTAGTTTGCTCCCTACACCTCTAACAAGTGTTAATACAAACAAATCCCCAAAATCCTCATTCGATATCAATTTGTACATTTTTCAGTAAAACATTTTATCCGACCAAAGGTCGGTTCTTCCTAAATTTCAAGCTCGCTATCCCTCACCATGAACAAATCAGCACCTTAATGTCATGAAAGGTCCTAAAATTGACATAGAAATGGGGCGAGAGGTCTTAATTTTGCCAAACTAATGGGGTGAACGTCTTAAAATCTCAAACTAAATGCGGCTAAGCAAGATGGAGAAGGGGTTGCAGTTAATAATCCTTAATTATCAGACATTCTCTCAGATCATGTCCCCCTTCCTTCCTTGATTAATGTAGTGCTTGTAATAGGAGGGAGTAGAAGAGTTTTTGTGGTTACTATGTATTTCTTTCTCTCTCTTTCCCTCTCTCTCTCTCTCTCTCTCTCTCTCTCTCTCTCTCTCTCTCTCTCTCTCTCTCTCTCTCTCTCTCTCTCTCTCTCTCTCTCTCTCACACACACACACACACACACACATACTTAATCAGTAAACTCCCCTATATAGTGGTGTGGCTTATACTAATGAGCAAATCAAGAAATGAGAATATTACTATCTGACTCCACTTTCTGCTCCATTACTCCACACTCGCCACTTCCTACAACACCCACTTCCCCATCACTCCTTCCAGATATCTCAGTAGGCTGAATGGGGCCGAATGGATACAAGCCAAAGAGAGAAGGAGAGAAAGAGAAACAAAAGCGAGGTGGGCTCCCTTAAAAAGACGTCACCAGAACAGAAGGGGTGATATACGAACTGCCTCATGTGATTAGGATAAATATTCTCCCAGCCGAGGTATAGAGGCGTTGGTTGAAGTCTCTCACCATTAACCCTTATTTAGCGGGCTAGGTGGTCTATTTGACCGTAGCGCCCAGCGGGTTTGTTTTACCCTAAATAGGGTTGTTTCTGTGCTCATTTTCATGCCTAAATAAGACCCAGAGCGTAAAACAAGTATCTATCCCTGAAAAGGCGTAAACAGAGCTTTCCAATGACACCCAAACCATCCTTGTAAGACCACTGGTTCTCTTGCAACGATCGTGCAACACGAGTGCAAAAACCCTGAAATAAGGTAATTTCCTTACATAATTCCCTGAGTAGCGAGTGAGAAAGGCGGGGGGAAAGTAGAATACAGTTCAGTATGTCCACGGTGGTCGTGGGGAGCGGTCATAGTGTTGCTACGCTCGTCCCACCGCTCAGCTCTCTCTCTCAGCAACATTACGTGCTGAAAATGGCGCTCGACAGATATCGTGCGCCGCCACTTAGGCCAGATTTATTTCATTCTACATATGTTTTGCGCGCCGCCAGTTAGGGGTTAAAGGGGTGGCTTGGCTGGATCCCCTTCTCCCTCATGTTTACATAAGCAAGTATTTTCTTGTACTGTTTCTTTGTATTTTCGAATTTGGAATCGATAACTAGAAGGATTTTATATGTGTTCATATCACCAACCCACCAATTAACTTACAAATAAACCTAATTAATGAAATCAATAAAATTAATTAATTAATTAATCTGAGAGATTGAATTTCAGAAGATGTCAGACCACAAACATCCAGAAATCAGCTGGGAAGGCAGAGGATGTATCGGATTTACGGTGTCTGAGTCAAAAATATGATTTAATTAATTATTATTTACAGATTTTCACTACCCCTATGCTATTATTAATCGTATTACTTATGATATTGTAAAAACTCGTATTTTACACAAGAATATATAACAAATCCATATAAATTGCATGAAGAGTTGTAACAAATTTCAAGTAATTTTATTATTGAAAGGGAAAAGATGGAAAATATCCGGAATTATACCCTAACTTTACGATGAGGTACGTGTTACGTATACACAAAGAGTACGGTACCTAATGCTTAACATCCAACGTAAAACAAATGTAGGGCACAACAAAAGAACGGTACGGTATAATTATGTAAAACAAATGTCCGTACATACATCAAAACTAGGGGAACTTGGACGATGCCGAAGTGTGTGTGTGTGTGTGTGTGAGAGAGAGAGAGAGAGAGAGAGAGAGAGAGAGTGGTAAAACGTTAAAGGAAGATAAATCTCAATGGGTACCGATATATCATATATTTGTATAGTTATATATATATATATATATATATATATATCGGAGAGAGGAGTGTTCCTTGGGAACCGTATCTTCAGCAGGAATAGAAGAACAAAGTACGCTACGAGCAGTTCCATACTTTATTACCAAACGTTTCGACATCACACTGGTGTCATCTTCAGTGGTCTACAAATCAAAAGATAATATTACAAATATGAAAGCTTAAAAGCTTATTGAAAATAATTAGAACATAACAAAAACAAAAACAAAATATATATATGGGGCAGAATGATAGGGTTAATACAAAGGAGGGGTAATTTAAACAAAGTTAAGCGGGTGCGATGATACAGTAGAGTTAAGGGAGGGTTTTAATTTTGAAATATAGAAGGATTCTAAAACTCTAATATCAACACGTTGACAGGAATCCAAAATATCAAAATGATCCTGTTTCACACCAAAACCACAAGATATAGCGTGTTCCCGTACAGCTGAGTAAGAAGGCGACTTGAAAGGCAGACCTGTTCTACTAGACTGACCTATGTGCTCGTCAATTCGTGTTTTGAAAGCTCGGTATGAGCTTCCAATATACCCTGCCTGGCAGCTAGGGCAAGCGAACTTGTAAATAATTGACGAACGAAGGTCAGTGGGTAGTCGATCTTTAAACTTAAAAAAATTAACCAATTTTAAATGTATTCTTATGAATGAAGCTGAAAGTAATTTGCGGGTAAAATTTGAGCAAATATCTTCTTAAATTATTTTCTATTTTACTCGAGACTTCGCCTAGGTAAGGAATGACTAAAAATATCTCCTCCTTTCTAACTGTCGGAATACTATGTTTTGGTTGGTAAATTCTACACAAATAATTATTTACAATTTTATAAAAGATGTTGGTGCTTTTTTTTTTTTTTTTTTTTTTTTTTTTCTATGTGATTGAGGGAGGCAAAAGGCATAACTGCCTATAGCGAGTGCCTCCCCCATAGTTGAAAGAGTGACACGGCCAAAATCAAGGGACGTTCGAGCCAAAATGCCTGGACACACGGAGTTTGAAGCAATTTAAGTCATAGGAAGAGGGAAAGACTGATTCTGGGAGAGAGTTCCAGAGCTCAGATGTTGAGTAGAAGAAAGTTTGAGAGTAACGTTTCACTCTTGGGTTGGAGAGTTGCACAGAGTAGGGGTGGGATTGAGTTGCAAGACGGGTACCACGTGCCCTACGTAAAGGAGGTGGTATGCACTGGGATAGCTCTGAGGAACACTGATTATTATAGTAGCGATAGAATAGCGAGAGAGATGCAACATTGCGGCGGAGACAGAGAGATTGCAGAGAGTTAGTGAGTGGACGGGAGTTAATGATACGAAAGGCCTTCCTTTCAACTTTGTCTAGGAGAGCGGTGTGAGAGGAACCTCCCCACACATGTGAACAATACTCAATACAAGGGCGCACTATGCCCCTGTACAGAGCAAGAAGCTGTGCAGGGGAAAAGAACCCCTTAAGGCGGTTGAGCACACCCAGCTTCTGGGAGGCTGCCTTAGCAAGACTGGTAATATGGTCCTTCCAAATGAGAGCAGAAGAAAAAGAGACACCAAGAATATTGAGAGAAGATGAAGGGTTGATTTTTGTATTGTTGAAGAATAAGGGATAGTCCGCTGGGAGATCCTGACGGGTAGATAGATGGAGAAATTGGGTTTTGGAAGCATTAAAGTTAACAAGGTTTTCTCTGCCCCAATTGGAAATAGTATTTAGATCAGAATTTAAGAGTTCTATGGCTTCATTACGTTTGTCGTTGAGGGATTGCTGGCTGGGGCGTTCTGAAAAACTAATGGAGTAGTGTAAGGTTGAGTCGTCTGCGTATGAATGGATGGGAATTAAGGTACAGTTAAGGAGATCATTTATAAAAATTAGAAAGAGAATAGGAGATAGGACAGAGCCCTGAGGAACACCGGAGTTTATAGGGTGAGGAAGTGAACAATGGCCGTCCACAACCGCAGCTATGGAACGGCCGGAAAGGAAATTAGAGACAAAGGCACAGATGGATGGATAGAAACCGAAGGAGGGTAGTTTAGAAATTAAAGATTTATGCCAGACTCTATCGAAAGCTTTCGATATGTCTAGTGCAATAGAAAAAGTCTCACCGAAGTCCCGAAAGGAGGATGACCAAGAGTTAGTAAGATATGAAAGAAGATCACCAGTAGAGCGACCCTTAAGGAAGCCATACTGGCGATCTGAGAGCAGATTATGAGAAGAGAAATGCTTAAGAAATTTGGAAGCAAGAATAGTTTCAAAAACTTTAGAAAGACAAGAGATAAGAGCAATTGGACGATAGTTGGAGGGTTGAGAGCGGTCACCCTTCTTTGGGACAGGTTGAATGTGAGCAAACTTCCAGCATGAAGGGAAGACGTTAGAGGATAGACAGAGACGAAAGAGTTTGCCTAGGCAGGGAGTCAGCACGGAAGCACAGTTTTTGAGAACAACAGGAGGAACACCGTCCGGACCGTACGCCTTATTAGTGTTAAGCCCAGAGAGGGTAGAAAGTACATCTTTAGAAGAGATTAGGATATTAGGCATAAGTAAGAGAGAGGAGGGCGGAGAGGGAGGAATAGCACCGGAATCATCCAAGGTGGAGTTTCTAGCAAAAGTTTGAGCGAAGAGTTTAGCTTTGTCAGAGGAAGAAGTGATGGTTGTGCCATCAGAGTGGGAAAGGGGAGGGAAAGACGAGGAAGAGAAATTGTTGGAGAGGTTTTTGGCTAGATGCCAGAAAGCTTGGGAAGAGCTAGAGTTGGATAGTTCAGTGCATTTATTATTGATGAAAGAGTGTTTGGCAAGTCGAAGAACAGATTTGGCTTGATTCCGGGCAGAAACATATGAAGAATGAGAGTCTTGAGTTTTAAGGCATCGGTACCGTTTGAATGCTTCCTCCTTATTGCGGACAGCAGTAGAACAGGCGTGAGTAAACCAAGATTTTTTAGCATTAGTCTGAGAGAAAGAGAATGGAATGTATGCTTCCATGCCCGATAGGATTACCTCGGTAATGCGTTCAGCACTCTCCGAGGGTCCTCGGCCATGGAAGCAGAAATCATTCCATGGGAAATCAAAGAAGTACTGCCGAAGAGCCTCCCAGTCGGCAGCGCCAAAGTGCCACAAGCGCCGCCGGCTAGGAGGATCGGGTGGCTGTACTGGAGAGATAGGACAGGTGACAGAGATAAGTTTATGGTCGGAGGAGCCCAAAGGAGAGAAAAGATCGACAGTATAAGAAGAAGGGTTAGAAGTTAGAAACAGGTCAAGAATGTTGGGCCGATCTCCGATGCGATCCGGGATACGGGTGGGTTGCTGAACTAACTGCTCTAGGTCATTTAGGATAGAAAAGACGTAGGCTTGTTCACCAGGTGGATCAGTAGTGTGAGAGGAGAGCCATTGGCGGTGGTGAACGTTGAAATCTCCTAAGATGGAGATTTCTGAGAAAGGAGAAATGGATAGAATGTGTTCCACTGTAGAGTTTAGATAGTCAAAGAATTTAGGAAAGTTGGTAGAGTTAGGGGAAAGATAGACAGCACAGAAATATTTAGTAAGAGAATGACAGGAAAGTTTGAGCCATAAAGTTGAGAATTCAGAGGAGTCGAAATCGGGAACACGAGAGCAAGTGAGTTTGTTGTGCACATATGCACAACATCCGCCATTGGCTTTGAAACTAGGATAGAGAAAGTAGGAGGATACAGAAAAGGGGTTGCTGGATGTTGCTACAGACACCTGGGTTTCGGTGAGGAAGAGAAGATCAGTTTGTAGGAGGAGAGATGGTGCTCAACAGAGTGAAAGTTAGAGGAAAGTCCGCGAATGTTGCAGAAACCATTCTTAACAAAAAGTCTTTTAGAAACATAATTTCCTTATGAAATAATTGGTAACTGGATGTGAGTGAGTAGGCTCTGTGAAGCAGTGTCTTTATCGCATTAATCTTGAATTTATTTTGACAATAGCTAAAAAAACTCGTCCCTAGTCCCGAAAACGTACCTTTACGGAAAATTGAGAAGCAAAGTTTACCATTGATTTTCGTGATTAGTATATCTAAAAAAGCAAGTTTATTTTCGGATTCGGTTTCCATTGTGAACTTTATATTCTTATGTTTTACATTTATATAATCAAAAAAGAGTTGGGCGTGACTGGGATCCTTGAATATTACTAGCGTATCATCAACGTACCTCCGGTACAATAAGGGTTTAAAAGCTCTTGGATTTAGAAATTCAATCGAAAGTTAAACTTATAGCTGAACAGGAGCAACACTTAATCAATTTAAATGCCTCTCTGTGTGAGTCAGTGTCTAGATTAGATTACTATTGTTTAAAAACTTATGTACGAAGAGAAAAGAAAAACTAACCAAAACTGTGACCATTAATCATGAACGTAAATTACAAAAATTAGGAGCCACTTATGAGTTCAAGTCTTGCGATCCTAAAGATGTTATATTTAACTTTTCTAATGTATGTTTGTCCATAGAGAGAAATATCTACTTTCTTTTGGATTAGAATTTGGCTTCCCGATATATAAACCTTCATTTTATAAATATTTCTTAACGTTTGAAAGCCTCGCAAATAGACTTAAACATTGCAAAATCGCTAACGGATTATCATTCAACAATGTCATTACTTCGATCCGCAATGTAGTTTGTAAAGAATTTTATGGATTTAAAAGTAATAGTGTTCTCTCCCATCTTTACGAAAGCTGATTTTAATGTTCTGAACAAATTAGGTAGTAATAATGATTTGGTAATGTGCAGACCCGACAAGGGCAAGGGAGTTGTATTACTTAATAAATGTGATTATGTTGCAAAAATGAAAGATTTGCTTACAGACTTCACCAAGTTCACTAAACTCGATAACGTCAATATATATAAAGCTGCTTTAAAAATTGAAGACAAGGTCATTAGATTCATAAATAAATTAGTCTCCTTAGGCACAATAACGGATGAGACTGCTAAGACACTAAAACTATCAGGATCCTCCCCAGGAATAATGTACGGCCTGCCTAAGATACACAAACCCTCAGTCCCTCTTTCGACCTATTATGGCTGCATATAACACTGCCTCATTCAACATTTCTAAATTCTTAGTCCCTTTACTCTCGAGTCTCACAAAAAACGAGTTTACTGTTAAGAACTCTTATGAACTGGTGAATTCCTTATCTAATCTTGAATTTTCAGAGAATTCTTACATGTGTAGCTTCGACATAAAGTCTTTGTTCACTAACATTCCTGTAAACGAAACTGTTGATATTTGTACAAACTTAATTTTTGAAGGCGTAGATACATTCATGTGTATGAGTAAACGTATTTTTACAAATTTAATCTCATTGTGTGTTAAAGACGGTCTTTTTATATTTAACGGTGAGCTCTATAAACAAATTGATGGTACCGCGATGGGCTCCCCCTTATCCCCTACCTTACTTAGCTGACGTATTTTTATGTTATTGGGAACAAATTTGGCTTGATCAATGCCCATCTAATTTTAAACCCTTATTGTACCGGAGGTACGTTGATGATACGCTAGTAATATTCAAGGATCCCAGTCACGCCCAACTCTTTTTTGATTATATAAATGCAAAACATACGAATATAAAGTTCACAATGGAAACCGAATCCGAAAATAAACTTGCTTTTTTAGATATACTAATCACGAAAATCAATGGTAAACTTTGCTTCTCAATTTTCCGTAAAGGTACGTTTTCGGGACTAGGGACGAGTTTTTTTAGCTATTGTCAAAATAAATTCAAGATTAATGCGATAAAGACACTGCTTCACAGAGCCTACTCACTCACATCCAGTTACCAATTATTTCATAAGGAAATTATGTTTCTAAAAGACTTTTTTGTTAAGAATGGTTATAGCACCAACATCTTTTATAAAATTGTAAATAATTATTTGTGTAGAATTTACCAACCAAAACATAGTATTCCGACAGTTAGAAAGGAGGAGATATTTTTAGTCATTCCTTACCTAGGCGAAGTCTCGAGTAAAATAGAAAATAATTTAAGAAGATATTTGCTCAAATTTTACCCGCAAATTACTTTCAGCTTCATTCATAAGAATACATTTAAAATTGGTTAATTTTTGAAGTTTAAAGATCGACTACCCACTGACCTTCGTTCGTCAATTATTTACAAGTTCGCTTGCCCTAGCTGCCAGGCAGGGTATATTGGAAGCTCATACCGAGCTTTCAAAACACGAATTGACGAGCACATAGGTCAGTCTAGTAGAACAGGTCTGCCTTTCAAGTCGCCTTCTTACTCAGTTGTACGGGAACACGCTATATCTTGTGGTTTTGGTGTGAAACAGGATCATTTTGATATTTTGGATTCCTGTCAACGTGTTGATATTAGAGTTTTAGAATCCCTCTATATTTCAAAATTAAAACCCTCCCTTAACTCTACTGTATCATCGCACCCGCTTAAACTTTGTTTAAATTACCCCTCCTTTGTATTAACCCTATCATTCTGCCCCATATATATATTTTGTTTTTGTTTTTGTTATGTTCTAATTATTTTCAATAAGCTTTTAAGCTTTCATATTTGTAATATTATCTTTTGATTTGTAGACCACTGAAGATGACACCAGTGTGATGTCGGAAACGTTTGGTAATAAAGTATGGAACTGCTCGTAGCGTACTTTGTTCTTCTATTCCTGCTGTATATATATATATATATTCACATGCGTGAGATTGAGTTCCTAGAGACAAAGTGATTAACATAGATTAGCTATATAAACTGACCACACAGACTTTACGATCCGAGCTAGGTGGTCAGGACTTAATTCTAGTAGATAACAGAACCCCAAATAAAGAATAGTGGAAGGAAAGGATAGAGAGAGAGAGAGAGAGAGTGTGTGTGTGTGAGAGTGGGGACAGCCGGAAGGAGTTATAAATGTGTTTGAGAAAAAGGGAAATGAAAGAGATTAAGAGAGTGTTTTTTGGGAGAAGTTTCATATTGGTGAGAGAGGAGAGAGAGAGAGAGAGAGAGAGAGAGAGAGAGAGAGAGAGAGAGAGAGAGAGAGAGGCCGGAATGAATTATAAATAAGTTAAAGAGAAAGAAATTAGTGGAACGGATTATGGAAATATATTTGTGGGGAAAAGGTTTGGATACATATATATATATATATACAGTATATATATATATATATATATATATAATATATATACAGTATATATACAGTATATATATATATATATATATATATATATATATATATATATATATATATATATATATATATATATACATATAATATACCGGTATATATATATATATATATATATATATATATATATATATATATATATATATATATATATATATAATTGTATATATATATATATATAAATATATATAGATAGGATAGATAGATATATACATATACATATATACAGAGAGAAATAGAAAGAAAGATATATATACATTTACATATATTTACATAGATACACTCACCACACAAACTTTACGATCCAAGCGAGGTGTTGAGGACGTACAGTAATTCTAATAGATATTGCAAACCAGATAGTTAGGGAACGTGAAAGGAAAGGATAGCAAAGAATAAGGCTCTCTCCTCACCCTCCGTACCCTTCGGCAATTACCGTACATGAAGACAGTTGGATGGGACTCGTCAGCCTTGGGCGGCAACCCATCTAGGGGAGACAACCTTATAAAAATCCAGGTGGATGGGACTCGTCAGCCTTGGTTGGCAACCTATCTAATGGAATAAACCATAAGGGCGGTATCACACGAGAGCGTTCTTAGTCAACATTCGATGATTAAAAAATGTCTGGCAACATTTCTGGAATATTTTGCACTGGTATCGGAAATTAAGCTGATGATAGATGAATTTAGGTGACAGAAATACTTTAAATGTTGACCTCATAAGCTGCCAGACAAGTGTTGAGGATAAATTTTGAGGGAAAAGCGCTCGTGTGATACCGGTGTACCAGTCTGCTTTTCCCCCGTCCGAAATTCCCCCCGGGGGAAATCTGGCCCAGGATAGATTTCCCGGGGGGAATTTTGGCCTAGGATATTAGTCCCCTCTCTTGGCCAAAATTCCCCCCCACCCACCCGGTTATATGGTAAGTATATCAATGACTTTAACATGACTGAAACATCATACAAT
>JBAKBP010008339.1:0-92184 GCA_037953745.1 Lithodes maja
CACATACGTGCAGTTTCAGTCTCTTGTCCTCATGGCGGCGTTCCAGGCAACCCTGTTAAGGGCTGCTTCACTCATCAAGTTTTTGGATTAGAGATCGGCACGTATAGTCCGATCCCAGGTGTTCCTCGGTCCACCCCTTGGTGCATAGCTAGCATAAAATTAAAAAGATGTCTCTAGTACAGAAGGGGTAAATATTCCTAGGCTATATTACTGTAAAACATGCCCACCTCTTTCGTAATTCTTATATTTATCATTATTAACGAACTCCCTAAAAATATGATAATCCTTCCTTTATGGTTCCTTTTTATCATCTACTATTCCTGTGTCCCTTATTCCTGATCCTCCCCGGGCCGCCTCTTTTCTTATTAGCGCCCTCCTCCTCCCCTCCTAACCTGCGCCCCGGCCCCGGGAAGAACCCCCCGACGCCCTTCCCCCGCCCCAGACTCAGACATAAGCCCCCGACCCGTGCCCCCGCCCCATAAATAGCCCCGAACATGGCCCCCAAACACCCACTGCCCCACTCGTACACGTTGTGGAGAAACTGACGATCCGAGAGAGAGTAGAAAAGTTGAGCCGAGTGATCCCAGAGTTTATATATATAGTGGAAGAAATGATCGGAAGGTGAGGAAGGGGACGGTCTACTCTGCTCATCCGTTTGGGACTCGCTCGACTTCCGCCGGCCCTTCCCTCTCTTCCCTCGACCCCCGCGCACATCCGAACCCCCCCTATTTGAAACCCCCCCATTGTCAGCGCCCCCTTTTCCTCGACCCCCACGCACATCCGAACCCCCCCCGTTTGAAACCCCCTCATCGTCAGTGCCCCCTAACTGGCTCAACCCCCTAAGATACTGGACCACTAACAACACCAGGCCGACTAGGGTGGCCAGGGCGAGGTATAAGCTTGCCTGGAGCGCATCGGGTCGGTCGCGGTGTTGCTGGACGCGCTCCTTGATGGGGTCGAACAGCACGCTCAGCTCCGAGAGGCGGGAACGATACACGGTTGCCTCCTCGTTGAAACCTTCCTCATATAGCCACTCATCAACCTGACGGAACATAATTTTTATTATTATTAGTAGTAGTAGTACCGGTAGTAGTAGTAGAAAGATAGATAGATTATAGAAATATATAGATAGATAGCTAGATAGATGATGGTGGTAGTAGTAGAAATACATACGGTAGATACATACTAGTACAGTAGTATTAGAATAGTAGTAGTTTTGGTACCGTATACCGGTAGCTTAGAGGTAGATATGATAACACTGATGCCTCTTCGATGAACCATTCTTTGCATAGTACAGCTACTCATTAACCTCAAGTAAAGCCGGTATCACACTAGCGCTTTTTCACTCAACATTTATCCTCTACACTGGTCTGGCAGCTTATGAGGTGAACATTTAAAATAATTCGGTTACCTAAATTCATCTACCACCAGTCTAGTTTTCGATACCAGTGCAAAATACTCCATAAATGTTGCCAGAAAAATGTTGATCATCAAATGTTGAATATAAAAGCTCTCGTGTGATACCGGCTTAAGTATCCCTGTCTTACACAAGTACAGTACAGTAAAGTACTGTTGTTGTCGTTCCCTAGGCTGCCTGGCCAAGCAGCCCCCGAGTCCCTAAGGAAGGCCATGGCCGAGATCGAGTGTAATTATGTTGTTGGTGTAAGTGATTGTGTGGAATGCAGTCTTCTATTTGCTCTAACCCTTTTTGAGTCAAGCCAAAGTCACACGAGCCATTTTCGAGCAATTTTTACGGGCAATTATGGTGTGGAAGCTTTAAAAATTACACTTTTCAGAATTCAGCCACCTAACATAATCTACCTTCAGTCTAGATACCGATACCAGTGCGAAAATATACCAAAATTTTACGAGAAAAAACTTGCTCACGGAAAATTGACTGAAAAAGCGCTCGTGTGACAGCGGCTTTAGAGAGGTTAGGGGTTATGATTTCTGGCCTACCTATAACACATTATAGCACCAGTGTTACTGAAGGGGATGATTTCCACTTGAGGGATACATTTCTGGCCTACCTATAACACATTATAGTACCAGTGTTACTGAAGGGAACATTTCCACTTGAGCGATACATTTCTGGACCCCCTCTTCCCTCATGTTTAGCCTCATTGCTTTTGAGATTTTAAGACTTTCAGCCCATTATTTTGGCGATTATAAGAACTTTCGCCCTATTTATGTTGATTTTAAGACCTTTCGTGCCTTTTATCTGTCGATTTTTGCCTGACGAGCGATAGCGAGTCTGTAATTTAAGAAGAACCGGCCTTCGGCCTGGACATTTTTCTACCTAAAAATGTACAAATTTATCTTGAAAATGGGTCTAGGTTCTGTAATTATAAGCTTGATGGAGGTCTAAGGAACAAACTAAAGACCTCCACTTAACCCTTACAGTCCCAGACCCGAGTATATTCGTCGGTAGATAAGTAACTCCCCAGTCCCAGGCCCGAGTATATTCGTCGGTAGATAAGCAACTCCCCAGTCCCAGGCCCGAGTATATTCGTCGGTAGATAAGCAACTCCCCAGTCCCAGACCCGAGTATATTCGTCGGTAGATAAGTAACTCCCCAGTCCCAGACCAGAGTATATTCGTCGGTAGATAAGCAACTCCCCAGTCCCAGGCCCGAGTATATTCGTCGGTAGATAAGTAACTCCCCAGTCCCAGACCCGAGTATATTCGTCGGTAGATAAGTAACTCCCCAGTCCCGAGTATATTCGTCGGTAGATAAGTAACTCCCCAGTCCCAGACCCGAGTATATTCGTCGGTAGATAAGTAACTCCCCAGTCCCAGGCCCGAGTATATTCGTCGGTAGATAAGTAACTCCCCAGTCCCAGACCCGAGTATATTCGTCGGTGGATAAGCAACTCCCCAGTCCCAGGCCCGAGTATATTCGTCGGTAGATAAGTAACTCCCCAGTCCCAGGCCCGAGTATATTCGTCAGTAATGTACTTTCCTTGTAACTGCCTGTACAGCCTTGTAGTTGGCAACACAACTGTTTAAGCACTGCTACCGGTCTGGCAACACTTCTCAGCTTATATAAGACCCGCTGAAGGGTGACTGGGCCGTCTTGCTCTATCTCTTGAGGTGAAAAGGTGGTCTCTCCTGCCATTTTTGCCACAGTGCTTGGGACTGCAGGGGCTTTTATCCTACAGTATTGTATGGGTTAATGAAACTCTGAACCAGAAATGGTAATATCTTATGAATCACTCTACCTTAACCCCTCAAACCCGGTAGGGCTCCGAGGCACCCATAACAAACTAGGGCCAGGAACCCGGTAGGGCTCTGCAGCACCGGCAGCTTGAAGGCCTGTAAGCTTGTTTTGAGAGCCATCTGTCCGACGCATGTAAACAACAGCCGGTTGGACCGACGCCGCGCATCTCAGACCACAAGAAGGAGAGGCATCGCTTGTTCTTGTGTGGCTGTGTGTTATTGTTTAGTATTGACTAAATACTAAATACTTGTGGCTGATATGGCTGATATCGCCACAAAGTTCTCTCCACGGAAATCGTCATCACAACTGAACCAGTTGACTTAGAGAGCTCTACTTATCGCCATTCTACAGGTACGAAACACATCTACGCTTGGAGATGCGGAAGCAGTCAAAATAACAAAGATACGGTAGCCTAGGCGAGACGTTTTTTCGGCCAAATCCCCCGGGTTTCAGAGATATATTATAGAATGCGTAGCCGAGGCTGGAGGGTTAAAGTCTATGTATGATACCCAAGAGCCGAGCGTCCTGGCGATAACTTTATAGTTAAAGGTTTGAGGAGTCTTCATATTCTTATTTGTATGTTTACTTTAGGCATCCAGAATATGACTAGTGTAACTATTATAATGATAGTAATAATGAATGATAATATAAAAAGAAAAAAATAGAAAATAATGGGGAATGGGCCTGAGCAAATAGATAGAGACTGTAGATAATACAGTATAATGATAGTAATAATTATAATTATTACTATAATGATAATGATGACAATAAATAAGTGTTGACAATACCATCAACCCCCTGGGGGTAAGGGGGGGCCCTCCTTATAGTGGAGGCAAATAATATGCCCCACATATCATACTATGTGTCCTACAAATAATATGCCCCACATATCATACTATGTGTCCTACAAATAATATGCCCCACATATCCTACTATGTGTCCTACAAATAATATGCCCCACATATCCTACTATGTGTCCTACAAATAATATGCCCCACATATCCTACTATGTGTCCTACAAATAATATGCCCCACATATCCTACTATGTGTCCTACAAATAATATGCCCCACATATCCTACTATGTGTCCTACAAATAATATGCCCCACATTTCCTACTATGTGTCCTACAAATAATATGCCCCACATTTCCTACTATGTGTCCTACACATAATATGCCCCACATATCCTACTATGTGTCCTACACATAATATGCCCCACATATCATACTATGTGTCCTACACATAATATGCCCCACATATCCTACTATGTGTCCTACAAATAATATGCCCCACATATCCTACTATGTGTCCTACAAATAATATGCCCCACATATCCTACTATGTGTCCTACAAATAATATGCCCCACATATCCTACTATGTGTCCTACAAATAATATGCCCCACATATCCTACTATGTGTCCTACAAATAATATGCCCCACATATCCTACTGTCCTACAAATAATATGCCCCACATATCCTACTATGTGTCCTACAAATAATATGCCCCACATATCCTACTATGTGTCCTACAAATAATATGCCCCACATATCCTACTATGTGTCCTACAAATAATATGCCCCACATATCCTACTATGTGTCCTACAAATAATATGCCCCACATATCCTACTATGTGTCCTACAAATAATATGCCCCACATATCCTACTATGTGTCCTACAAACAATATGCCCCACATATCCTACTATGTGTCCTACAAATAATATGCCCCACATATCCTACTATGTGTCCTACAAATAATATGCCCCACATATCCTACTATGTGTCCTACAAATAATATGCCCCACATATCCTACTATGTGTCCTACAAATAATATGCCCCACATATCCTACTATGTGTCCTACAAATAATATGCCCCACATATCCTACTATGTGTCCTACAAATAATATGCCCCACATATCCTACTATGTGTCCTACAAATAATATGCCCCACATATCCTACTATGTGTCCTACAAATAATATGCCCCACATATCCTACTATGTGTCCTACAAATAATATGCCCCACATATCCTACTATGTGTCCTACAAATAATATGCCCCACATATCCTACTATGTGTCCTACAAATAATATGCCCCACATATCCTACTATGTGTCCTACAAATAATATGCCCCACATATCCTACTATGTGTCCTACAAATAATATGCCCCACATATCATACTATGTGTCCTACAAATAATATGCCCCACATATCATACTATGTGTCCTACAAATAATATGCCCCACATATCATACTATGTGTCCTACAAATAATATGCCCCACATATCATACTATGTGTCCTACAAATAATATGCCCCACATATCATACTATGTGTCCTACAAATAATATGCCCCACATATCATACTATGTGTCCTACAAATAATATGCCCCACATATCATACTATGTGTCCTACAAATAATATGCCCCACATATCATACTATGTGTCCTACAAATAATATGCCCCACATATCATACTATGTGTCCTACAAATAATATGCCCCACATATCATACTATGTGTCCTACAAATAATATGCCCCACATATCATACTATGTGTCCTACAAATAATATGCCCCACATATCATACTATGTGTCCTACAAATAATATGCCCCACATATCATACTATGTGTCCTACAAATAATATGCCCCACATATCATACTATGTGTCCTACAAATAATATGCCCCACATATCATACTATGTGTCCTACAAATAATATGCCCCACATATCATACTATGTGTCCTACAAATAATATGCCCCACATATCATACTATGTGTCCTACAAATAATATGCCCCACATATCATACTATGTGTCCTACAAATAATATGCCCCACATATCATACTATGTGTCCTACAAATAATATGCCCCACATATCATACTATGTGTCCTACAAATAATATGCCCCACATATCATACTATGTGTCCTACAAATAATATGCCCCACATATCATACTATGTGTCCTACAAATAATATGCCCCACATATCATACTATGTGTCCTACAAATAATATGCCCCACATATCATACTATGTGTCCTACAAATAATATGCCCCACATATCATACTATGTGTCCTACAAATAATATGCCCCACATATCATACTATGTGTCCTACAAATAATATGCCCCACATATCATACTATGTGTCCTACAAATAATATGCCCCACATATCATACTATGTGTCCTACAAATAATATGCCCCACATATCATACTATGTGTCCTACAAATAATATGCCCCACATATCATACTATGTGTCCTACAAATAATATGCCCCACATATCATACTATGTGTCCTACAAATAATATGCCCCACATATCATACTATGTGTCCTACAAATAATATGCCCCACATATCATACTATGTGTCCTACAAATAATATGCCCCACATATCATACTATGTGTCCTACAAATAATATGCCCCACATATCATACTATGTGTCCTACAAATAATATGCCCCACATATCATACTATGTGTCCTACAAATAATATGCCCCACATATCATACTATGTGTCCTACAAATAATATGCCCCACATATCATACTATGTGTCCTACAAATAATATGCCCCACATATCATACTATGTGTCCTACAAATAATATGCCCCACATATCATACTATGTGTCCTACAAATAATATGCCCCACATATCATACTATGTGTCCTACAAATAATATGCCCCACATATCATACTATGTGTCCTACAAATAATATGCCCCACATATCATACTATGTGTCCTACAAATAATATGCCCCACATATCATACTATGTGTCCTACAAATAATATGCCCACATATCATACTATGTGTCCTACAAATAATATGCCCACATAATCATACTATGTGTCCTACAAATAATATGCCCCACATATCATACTATGTGTCCTACAAATAATATGCCCCACATATCCTACTATGTGTCCTACAAATAATATGCCCCACATATCCTACTATGTGTCCTACAAATAATATGCCCCACATATCAATACTATGTGTCCTACAAATAATATGCCCCACATATCAATACTAATGTGTCCTACAAATAATCTCGCCCCACATATCATACTATGTCTTACAAATAATATGCCCACATATCATACTATGTGTCCTACAAATAATATGCCCCACATATCATACTATGTCTTACAAATAATATGCCCCACATATCCTACAAATAATATGCCCCACATATCATACTATGTGTCCTACAAATAATATGCCCCACATATCCTATGTGTCCTACAAATAATATGCCCCACATATCCTACTATGTGTCCTACAAATAATATGCCCCACATATCCTACTATGTGTCCTACAAATAATATGCCCCACATATCCTACTATGTGTCCTACAAATAATATGCCCCACATATCCTACTATGTGTCCTACAAATAATATGCCCCACATATCCTACTATGTGTCCTACAAATAATATGCCCCACATATCCTACTATGTGTCCTACAAATAATATGCCCCACATATCCTACTATGTGTCCTACAAATAATATGCCCCACATATCCTACTATGTGTCCTACAAATAATATGCCCCACATATCCTATGTGTCGTACAATGCGACTAAAACGGGGTAAAACGTACTAAAGAGGCCTACCTGCAATGATGGCACTGCTACAAGAGTTACTGACTACCCCCCCCCCCCCACCTCCCTCTCCCTGGCACCAGGGAATACCTACATACTGCGGGATTCACATAGAGGGCATATTAGGGCAATAACAAGTAAATTAAAATGTAAAACTTGCAAACTAAACAAACCAAAACTTTGACAAAGACAATATAAAGGCAAAATAACTAATCAAAATCGCTATGTGGAAACAACGCTTACTAAAATAAAATTTATGAAATATAAGAACACAATCCACCACAAATAACCAACCTTAGAGCAGAGTGCCCGGATGGTCTCTCGCTGCGTCTGGGTTGAGGCATCTTCGTACTCTTTTTGGTAGAGTTTGTCTTGTGCGTCCAGAATGTAGCTCTCTAGTGTGTTGCGGGATGCTTCTCTTTCGTGACGGGCCTTCTCAGCCTCGTTGATGTCAGACAGTCTGGGGGGAACGAGGGGAACGCACAATATAAACACTAAACAAATTATCAAAATCACTATGTGGAAATTACGCATTGAAGATTTAGCAAATTTAGGAACACCCCATTTTTAACATTAATCCTCCATTACAAACCCCAATCCACTTGAATAGATTAATGAAAGCATATGGTCCTCCCAGGACTAGAACTAGGGACACCATACCCAGAATATAAGCATGTGAACCATTACACCACCAACACAGTTAAGTGCATGATCACTATTAATATCCATTTTCGAATTTTGGATATCAATCTAATCATGTATGGTCACGCTATTAAGTCATGTCCCAGCTGTCATTAAGTTTGGCTTGCTCTGTGCTGTATTAATTTCTGTCAGATGTTGAATAGGGTGGGTAAGTGTAGGAACATGTTTGTATATTTCACTCGATATGAAGAAATGAAGCTTAGATATTGCTGATACCAATTATTGATCAACACATACTTGGTGCCGAGACATCACTTATTAGCGCAAATGTACTTCGACCCAACTGCATTATGGACAGCCAAATGTTTTAGCTAGAGGAAAGAACTAGACCTAGATACATGGATACAGATACTCACTTATCCTTGGCAGCTTGGACTCTATCGGGGCCGAGGTCGGGCACGTCCAGGAAGGTGATGGTATAGTTGAGCTGTTCCTTGATCGTCACTTGCTTCGGCTTGGCTTCCTTCTTCTTATCTTTAGCATCCTCTTTCTTATTATCATCTTTCTTACCCTCCTCCTTCTTCTTCTTCTTCTTGTCTTTACCTTCGTCCTTCTCTCCTTCCTTCTTGGTCTTCTCCGAGTCTTCCTTCTTGTCGGAGTCCCCAGCCTCCTTGTCCCCTTCCCCGGCTTGTTCCTCCTCGTCCTCCGAGCCTGAAGGGAGGAGAAATTATAATGTAAAACTTGCAAAATAAACAAACCAAAACTGGAATGACACAATATAAAGACAAAAGAACTAATCAAAATTATAATGTAAAACTTGCAACAACAAAAAATGGACGAACACAATAAAAAGACTAAAGAACTTATCAAAATAAGAACTTATCAAAATAACTGAAACAGGAACTGCACAATATATGCATAGACAAAAACACTTATCAAAATCACTGTAAATAATGCTTTGAAGATTTAACAAAACAATGAAATAAAAAAAAACAGAAACCAATGTTGTTGATGAACAATAATTTGCCTAGACAATGTTTAGTCAGTCCAAAATTACAAGTTTCTAGCCAAATTTGACAACCCAGAGAATTCAGGTGTTTGAGCCTCGGGCCAGCCAGTGTATTATTGGCAGACTTCAGTGCTGTTGGTGAACGGTGCGGTCTAGCAATCTGTGGCAACAATTCACTAAGTCCCTGATTCATCAGTGCACCCACCCTAGCCCAGCTATTCAGCAGGAAGTGTATGGTGGTAAAAACTGCATCATGATCCTTATCATATGAATATGGCATTAATGGCCTTGATAGCGTAATGCATAAATGCGCGGAATTTTGGTGTGAGTATCCTAGGTTCAAGTACAGTACTGTACTTATAAACCAGTGAACCACTGGTTCGTATCTTCAGAACATTCTTGCGCTTCGTATGCTTCCAGCCAGGGCCCCACTGGGGTAAATAAATTAGCAAAACAGTGGTGGAACTGCCATACGGGTGAGTGACTGTTCTGGGTCAGCTCCTTCAGTGCTAAGGGTCATAATCCACTTGGTGGAAATGGCACTGTGGAGTGGGTCAGTGGAGGCATGTCTGGGAGCCTGGAGGCAGTTTCTGCCATGGTCATCCCTTTTGGCGGTTGTCAGATTGATGATCATGAATATTAAATAAAGGCGATGTTACACTAGCAGTTTGGAAAGAAAGTGTAGCAAGGCACCAGTACCAATTTCTGCCAGGTTAGCTTGAATATACTTTCATGAAAATGTCGAACAGATTGGGGGAGAGGAATCCTGACCAGGATTCCTCAAGTGTACATTGTTCTGCATTGAACTGCATAGTTCAAACACTAAGTTAATATATAGTCTTGGATTCCCGACGGACTAGGTTTGAGTTAGAGTAATATCCCCATGTATCAAACCCCGCCCCCCCCCCCCCCCCCCCCCCCAAATCAGAGGAAGACACAGGCAATTTACCGTCGTCAGATGGAAAGAAACAGATTATAGTTTAGATAGTGTGAAGTTTTCTCGGGTGAATACATACCTGAGAATAGTTTACTGATGGTGGAGCCTAGTTTGGATAGTGTTGACTCTTCTTGTGCTGCACTATCTTCCTCCACCATGATGGTCTTCTCAAACACCGCGTCTATCCCCACCAGTGATAGGATGCCAGAGTCGTCCATGTTGAAGTGGGCCTGGATAACAGTCAAATAGTATTATTATTATTGGTAATACTTAACCCTCTCCGACATATGACACAATTTTGAGCCTATTGGGGATACTTTAAAGCCTTTGTTACCATCAGGGGTATTTAGAAACCTTTAGTTTAGTTACTTCAACCTCTGCAGTTGTCTTTAAGTTAGCTGTGGGTAGAAAACAAATTTTGGAGAGGTAATTATAAGAGTGAGAGAACTTTCTTATTGCTAATCTGGCAACCTCTACGTCATAAATGCGTGAAAGGGTTAAGATGATTTGTGGCGCACTATTAGAAACAATTTATTAGGGAAAATAGGTATACTGTATATAGACTCTCAATAATATTCTCGATATTATCCCAATGGAGGATTTGCGACAACTTTGAAAACCCTGATATCATTTTAAATAAACAGAGTCCTGCGCATAAACAAACCCAACAGCGGGGGTGTGGGGGCAGCAGCCCCCACCCATAATACTAGGATAGGATAGGTAAGGTTGGTAGGTTAGGCTAATGTCTTTTCAAAGTTTCTTTTTCCCACTTAAAAAAATACTTTATAAATATACTGCCACAACTCATTATTATTATTACCTAGATGTGTGTGAATTTGTGTTTTGTTTTTGTGTGTTCATTGTTTTGTGTTTACCCTGTTCTTGCTCTGTCTTGAGTCGGCCACCCCCCAAAAAAAGAAAAAAGGGAGGGAAAAAGGAAGAGGGAAAAAGAAAAAAGGAAGAGGGAAAAAGGAAGAGGGAAAAAGAAAAAAGGAAGAGGGAAAAAGAAAAAAGGAAGAGGGAAAAAGAAAAAAGGAAGAGGGAAAAAGGAAGAGTGAAAAAGAAAAAAGGAAGAGGGAAAAAGAAAAAAGGAAGAGGGAAAAAGAAAAGAAACAAAATAGTAAAGGTTGGGATTGGGCCTGAGTAAGTAGATATAGATATACATTACTGTAGCTTATCATTAATATTACAGGTCGCCCTCGATATAAGATTGATTGTATACCCGTTATGGCCGGTAAAGATGCATTGTCCGACTAAGAATAGTCAATGATGGATATCCCTATTTAGAAACTTCCAATTGGCGCAGAACTATTTTTTTGCTTACTTTACAGGACTTTTTATAATGTAACCAACACACCTAAGCTACGTTAAGCCGGCATCACACTAAAGCATTTATAGTCAACATTCGACGATCAACATTTTTCTGGAATACTTTGCACTGGTATCGGAAACTAGACTGTTGTATATACTGTACTGCATATGTATGTATGTATGTATGTATGTATGTATGTATCTAGACTGTTGATAGATGAATTTAGGTGATCAAAATATTCTACATTTTGACCACATAATCTGCCAGACCAGTGTTAAGGATAAATATTGAGTGAAAAAGCGCTTGTGTGATACCGGCTTTAGATGCAAAAAATCCCCCCCAACAAGACAGGGATATTAATAGTAATTGTGTATTCAACCTTTAACTGTGTTGGTGGTGTAATGGTTTTGGTGCTTATGTTCTGGGTGTGGTGTCCCGAGTTGGAATCCCGGGAGGACCATATGCTTTCAGTAGTTTATTCAAGTACATTGGAGTTTGTAATTGATGATTAATGTTAAGAACGGGGTGTTACTTATAACTAACCTTAATACCCTTGGCTTCAGTGCCCTCTTCCCGGTGTTTGTTGAACGCCTCGGTCACCCCCGATACCTCCACCACAGACACGTTTTCTATGTTGGCCGCTCTGAGGGGAGAAACAAACAATAATAGTTAGGTAAGATTGTGTTCTTTTATTTATAAATTATTATTTTACTTAAGCGTTGTTTCCACGTAGCGATTTTGATTAGTTGTTTTGTCTTTTTACTGTATTCGTATAAGTTTTGGTTTGTTTATTTTGCAAGTTTTACATTATAATAAGTGCTACTACTCTCCTAAGAAATTCACAAGCTCTCACAAACACCTCATCCTATCTATTTCACTACACTAAAAACAAGCACACCACTCTTTCCAATATTGTACAACCCCAAATATATATAATTTGGCTCTCTTACTCTTTCAACATGGCGAAGACACTCATTACAAGCAGCTTTGCTTTTGTCTCCTTCACTTTTTGCTAGACGCCGTAATTCCCGTGAAGGGGTGGCCATGAACATTAGGCGTTGTCACGAATTGCTAGGTCAAGTTGCCCGGGCTTGACAGCTACCAATTGAAATGTAAAACTTGCAAACTAAACAAACCAAAAACTTGGACAAAGACAATATAAAGGCAAATTAACTTATCAAAATCGCTATGTGGAAATAACGCTTACTAAAATAAAATACAAAATTACGAAATAAAAGAACACAATAACATTTTGACAGACCGGGTTTGACCTCCCAACCCTTTGATCAGCAGCTGACGCTTTACTGACTATGCCACGGCTCGTGTCTCCTCCATACACAGAAAAAAAAAACAAGCGAAAAATACAAACTATACCACTCGCATCAACTTCTTGGGCAGGTAACAAATACAAACTATACCACTCACATCAACTTCTTGGGCAGGTAACAAATACAAACTATACCACTCACATCAACTTCTTGGGCAGGTAACAAATACAAACTATACCACTCACATCAACTTCTTGGGCAGGTAACAAATACAAACTATACCACTCACATCAACTTCTTGGGCAGGTAACAAATACAAACTATACCACTCACATCAACTTCTTGGGCAGGTAACAAATACAAATTATACCACTCACATCAACTTCTTGGGCAGGTAACAAATACAAACTATACCACTCGCATCAACTTCTTGGGCAGGTAACAAATACAAACTATACCACTCACATCAACTTCTTGGGCAGGTAACAAATACAAACTATACCACTCACATCAACTTCTTGGGCAGGTAACAAATACAAACTATACCACTCGCATCAACTTCTTGGGCAGGTAACAAATACAAACTATACCACTCGCATCAACTTCTTGGGCAGGTAACAAATACAAACTATACCACTCACATCAACTTCTTGGGCAGGTAACAAATACAAACTATACCACTCACATCAACTTCTTGGGCAGGTAACAAATACAAACTATACCACTCACATCAACTTCTTGGGCAGGTAACAAATACAAACTATACCACTCACATCAACTTCTTGGGCAGGTAACAAATACAAACTATACCACTCACATCAACTTCTTGGGCAGGTAACAAATACAAACTATACCACTCGCATCAACTTCTTGGGCAGGTAACAAATATCAACCGACACCACTCACATCAAACAAATAATCAACCAACACCACTTACATCAACTCCTTCTTGGGCAGGTGTTCGTTCTTGCCGTAGTTGACCGCAAAGGTGAAGTCGTTGGTGTGCTTGTTGAAGGTCATCACTTTCTTCTGTGGGTAGATGTTGCCGGGGGGGAAGAGGGAGCGCTTCACCGTCTTGGTCGTCTTGGCCCCATCGTCGGTTTCTATCTCGCGCTCAAAGTCCACCTGGTGCGTGTGTAAGAGAGACGAGATGGGATTAGAGATGATAGGGTGTGAGAAAATGACATAAGAAAATAAACGAGATGGGATTAAATAAGATGGCGTGTTTGAGAAAATTACAGTACATAAGAAAATAAAACGAGATGGGATTAAATATGATGGCGTGTCTAAGAGAATTACGCAAGAAAAGAGAACAAGATATTAGAAATTATAGTGGGTTAGGGAAAATTATAGTGGGTTAGGGAAAATTATAGTGGGTTAGGGAAAATTATAGTGGGTTAGGGAAAATTATAGTGGGTTAGGGAAAATTATAGTGGGTTAGGGAAAATTATAGTGGGTTAGGGAAAATTATAGTGGGTTAGGGAAAATTATAGTGGGTTAGGGAAAATTATAGTGGGTTAGGGAAAATTACATGAGAAAAGAGGGTGGTAGAAAAAGGAAGAGAAGAAGGGTTTTAGTTAGGGAGAGGGGGGAAGGGGGAGGTAGAGGTTAGGGGAAGACTTGGCCCCCTCGTCGTTTTCTATCTCCCGCTCGAAGTCCACCTGGCATGCATGTGTGTGAAACGAAAGGGACCTGTTGGGATTAGAGATGATGGCGTGTTTGAGAAAATGACATAAGAAAAGAGAACCACATGGGATTAGAAATTATAGTGTGAGATAACTTAAAAGAAGAGAGGGGTAAGAAAAGGAAGAGAAGAAGGGGTGTGGTTAGGGGGACAAGAGGTGAAAGAGTGAGAATTCCACAATCTTGGATTATTTACTCTATCATTCTTATGCTCTCAAACACCTGTTATGTGCAAATAAATAATAATAATAAGCAGGTTACTTATTTCTCATAAGCGCCAATTTTTCCGAAGAATTCACTAGCGCTCGAAAAGAGAAAGAAAAAAGAACAAAATCAATGCATCAAAAGAAGGCTTATATAAAACACACATTTAACAATTACTAGCAGTGGCAAAATAGCCTAAACTCTATAGCCATCTGTCATGACACCTCTCTCAAGATCATAGCTTCTCTCAAAGAGAAAAGTCTTAAGTTGTCTCTTGAAGCATTCAACAGAACTCAGTTGTCTCATGGACAGCGGCAACCTGTTATACAACCTCGGAGCCATGTAGGAGAATGACCCCTCAAAGAAAGAAGACTGCTGGAAAGCCCTTGGTTCATCAAGACGAAAAGGGTCATTGTCATGACGCACAACTACACCATGGTGTGCCGGTGGGCGCCTGAGCAGCTCCGCAAGGTACCTAGGCTCACCAAATTTGAGAACCTTAAAAGTCACCAAACAACTTAAATTCTATTCTTGCTCTTACTGGCAGCCAGTGCAGTTCTATGTGAAGAGATGTACTGTAGTAGGAGTTCTAGGTGGAACACCAAAAATTAGTCTTGCGGCCCTGTTAAGAACAGACTGAACTTTCTTCAAAATATAATTTGGAAGACCCACCAACAAATTGATATACAGTAGGGTCCCGCATAAAACGAGTATATGGTCAATAAACGAGGGCGTTTTATGCGATTTAGTTTTATGTGAACAGCATTTTGGTGGCCCAATATCGTCAATGTTCACTGGAAGCGTAAATTTCCGTCAGGAGCGTACGATATTTCAGCGTTCTATATGAAAGCGTATGATATTTTGTACGATATTTCGGCGCTCTATATGAAAACTCCTCGGATTTGCCCCACTTTGGCGGCGGACTCGTTTTATGTGATCACATTCGTTCTGATCGAAAATTAAATATTAATATTTTAGGTCGGTCGTTTTAATGGACTCGTTTTATGCGAACACGTTTTATGCGGGACCCTACTGTACAATACTGTATACAACTTATTTTTTGTTTACATTAGTTTAACCAGACCACCGAGTCACTATAAGAGACTCATAGGGCTGGCCTAAATATACAACCAAGTTCATTTTTGTTCCTAAGAGGTAGAAAATGCTCAACAAAGTATCATAATAAAGTCCGGGTGATGGTGATACAGTATATTAAAGTGTGCGTCAGGGACAACCTCAGTCGACTGGCCAGATCCACCTTGAAGCTGTGCGAGTGAAACCCTCCCTCACAGAAAAAACGCGGAAGTGTACAGTCATGAGCATTTTGGGTTACACCAATTAAAATCCTTGAAATTAAAAATTAAATTAAAATTTAAAACTTGCAAACTAAACAAACCAAAATTGGGACAAGGACAATATAAAGTCAAATTAAATTATCAAAATCGCTATGTGGAAACAACGCTTACTAAAATGAAAATTATTAAATAAAAGAACACAATCCACCACATAGGGTGTACATTACTACATGAGCAAGTTAATCTGTTTCCCAAGCAAACTAATCGCACATATAACAACGCACTATCGTCACGTTAAAGGAATTAGTAAAGTTTGGGAAGTAGGTAGTAGGTTTGTAAGTTTATACAGAAAGATAAATTGTGAAAAAGAAATGTTTGTTGTTGTTGTTGTTATTGTTGTTGTTCCCCAAGCTGCCTGGCCGAACAGCCCCAAGGCCCCGAGCAAGGCCAAGGCCATAACCAAGCGCCCCAACAGAACCCTCCCTGCTTACCACAATAAAGCCTGGGTGACCGAAGCCACTCCATGGCAGGGAGCTGAGGAGGGTGCGGAAACGCCCAGGAAACCAATGCCCAACCCAGGGCCCTGTGCCCCTCAGCAATTATGAAGAGAAAGTTGAGGGGCAAAGGAAAAATGTAACGCTTTAGCTTCCAATCTTGGTAGGTCAATCCACAGAAGAGACGTCGTCACTTGAGATCTAGAAAATATATAATTAAAAGGAACAGTCAGAGTAAGCTATGGGTATGGCAGAGATCGCTCAGCTCTCACTCTGATAGACCAGCCCATCACCACATGACTAGAACCCGATCCTCTCGGCATCAGCTAGGAAAGGCCCTAGAAAGCCGCCTTTGGCGGGGGGATAGCTCCCCTATTTCAACCCCTTTCAGGATTGGGCACCCGCCCAAATGTTTGTAGAAATGTTTGTAGTGAGGCTTGGCATCCTCTACTCAACCTTAACCGATTCAGTCTCTTTTACTGTCCCTACTTTTCCTTCTGGGGGCAGGAGACTAGGAATCCTTCTGCCCTTGTAAAATTCACCAACTAGACGAGACGGAGAAAGGAGCGAGCGAACAATACCAGTGCATACATATCATTAAAACTTTTGACAAATGTATGAATGAATATATAATAGATAAATAGATATATTTTGTACTAATGTATGTACAGTCGCGCTAATAAGTGATGTCTCGGCACCAAGTATGTTTTGATCAATAATTGGTATCAGCAATATCTAAGCTTCATTTATTCACATCGAGTGAAATATACAAACATGTTCCTACACTTATCCACCCTATTCAACATCTGAGACATTAATACAGCACAGAGCGAGCCAAACTTAATGAGAGCCGAGACATGACTTATTAGCGCGACCGTACAGTATGCATATACTCAGGCACATACCCCATTGCTGGGGGTGTCAGACTCGAGATAGAGCCCAAACAGAAACAATATTTAAAGTTCCAATTCTTAGGGTCCGGGACCACTTTTGTGGGCCCTAGCCCCTTTCTCTGTCTCGTCGAGTAGGAAAATGTTACAAGGGGAGGAGGATTCCTAGCCTCCCACCCCCAGAGGAAAACGTAGGACAGTGAGAGAGACGGAAGCGGCTAAGGTTGGGTAGCGGATGCCAAACCACACTCTGAACAGGACCAGCCCTTACCCAATTTTGTGATGAAGGATTAAATCCCATTCAATTTCGCTAGAATTAGATGTGGCTGGGGAAAGTTCAGAGAACAGCTGCCAATTCTGACCATGAAAAGAATGCCTCTCCCCCTGAAGGGAAACGTGTATGCCTCATGTGTTAGAAGAGCAATGACTGATGCCTCAGAAACATGGGCCATTAAAGTAGAGGATGTCAACAGAATGGAACGTAATGAGATGAGAATGGTGAGATGGATGTGTGGGGCCAGGCTGCAGGATAGAATAACATATGATGAGCTGAGGAGACGTTTAGGTAGAAAGAGTATTGGCGAGGAGATGCGTACAAATAGACTGGGATGGTATGGGCATGTGGAGAGAATGGATGAAAAAAATTGGGTGAAAAGATGTAGGTCTGTGGAGGGAGCTGCACCAAGGGGTGGACCGAAGAATACCTGGGATCTGACTATACGTGCCGATCTCAAATCCAAAAGTTTGATAAGTGAAGCAGCCCTTAACCTAACTAGTGCACATGGGGGTAATTGGAAACGTTCCCCTGTGCTGACGTATTTGAGGTGTTTCCGTCACTAAAATATTCATTGTGCCATTAATAGCATTAATACTTATCCATATGCGCCTATTATGGGTTGATTATAAAGGTATTAACCTGAAACAACAATAAAACGAGTGAAAACAGCGTTTGGATAGTCAAAATCGGAGATATAGCCCGCGAGTTGTATAATGTATGGGTGAGGCAAGCTGCTTTCCCGCCAATTTCCCCCAAGGCCACTGAGACACAGTCGATCGATACTCTCTCTCTCTCTTGCATTCGCTTGCCATCAGTGATGACAACACCCTGCTTGCAACTCGCTAATGTTAGCACGAAAATATACCTCAGAATAAGGGAATAACAGGGAAAATAGGTGATAACTGAAGGAGAGGAGGAAAGTGGGGAAGGAGGGGAGGTAGAGGACTGAGATTTTGCATGGCCCAGGGGCCAAAAAAAAATAAAAAAATAAAAAAATAAAAATAAACAACTTTTTTTTCGATGTCAAAAGTTGATTTTTTTTTTCCACTCGCTCTTAAGAGTCTCCCCGCAGTTCCCGGGTTAACAGGATTGCCTGGAACTCCACCATTAGGACAAGGGACTGAAACGACATGTATGTGTGGAGTCTTAAGTCAGTCTTAAAATGTTATGTATGTATGTAAAGGTCACGAGTCGTTTCTGCTTATTTCATTAATGAAGGTTTAGGACCTCACGTAAATGAGGTATGGCCTTAAATCTTCCTCCCCAGGCAGCATTTTAAAAGGACGCACCTTGCGAAGGCCAGGAGCCCGGGGGTCCTTTTAAAATCCGTATGCTTGAAAGCGTCCTTAAGTGTGCTTTGAAAGCTGCGCGGCGAAATGTTTGTAAACAAATCCAATCGGAGCACTGCCAAGACTCAACAAGAGGAAGAAAAAGTCCAACCTTGTCTGCCATTGCCAGTTAGAGCAAAAATTAGTGTTCCAAAGTGTCCGACATGGCTAAATCCGCGGCAAAACTCTCTCCACTGAAATCGTCATCACACCTGAACCAGTTGACCTAGAGAGCTCTATACAGTATAACGCCACATCTACAGATACAAGTAAGGGCTACATTTTGAGATTAGTGTGAATTCTCTAGCAGTTAAAATAACAAAAATAGGCCTAAGTTTACATCAGTTTTTTGGCCAGATCGTCCAGATAGGACTATCGACTTCTATAAATGCTGCCCGGGCAAGGAGGGTTAAAGTGTCAAACATTCAGCCCAGTGGGGGATTGAACTCAGGCCTCTTACGTACAAATATTCTAACGCTACTGCCTACTACACACCGGATTATAAAAGTTGACTTCAGAGATTGCCCGAGCAGAGTTCAGAATGAAGTTACTGAAAGAGCAGAGCAGAGCAGAGCAGAGCAGAGCAGAGCAGAGCAGAGCATAGTAGAGTAGAGTAGAGCAGAGAAGATATATGGAATCAGAGTTTAACCACCAATTTATGAAACCCTTGTGCAGTTTTATTTAATCTATTTTTGTAGTTTAACCAGACCACTGAGTTTCGAGACACTCAGTGGTCTGGTTAAACTACTGTAGTAAAAATTCAAACCGATTTATGAAACCCTTGTGCAGTATAAGTTAAAACCATCAAATAACACGGTGATAAATGCCTCCCAAACTGTGTGAATATTATGCATGCAGTGTAAGTGCCCGTGGATCTCTATATCTTGTGTGCGGTTTTGGCCTTTCATACATTAAGGGAGCCCACCTCGCTTTTTTTCTCTTTCTCTCCCTCGCTCTTTGGCTTGTATCCATTCGGCCCCATTCAGCCTACTGTTTTAAGACTTTTACCCCCATCCAGGTGTCAATATTTTCCTGGCGAGCATATATATATTTTTGTTTTGACAGCAAGCTAAATTTGTACATGTTACGATAGAAAAATGTCTCCATATAATGCTGGCTCGCTATCGCTCGCCAGGAAGAAATCAACACCTGAATGGGGATATACGTCTTAAAACAGTTGGCTGAATGGGGCCAGATGGATACAAACCAAAGAGAGGGAGAAAGAAAAAAAGCCGGTGACCCCCCCCTCCACACATTCATTTACTGTAGTCCGCACAAACCCACACATTCCAATACATACTGTGTGTGGTATATCCTTTGTATACAAATTAACTCACCCTCCACACATTCATTATCATACACACACACACACACACACTTGAAGGAGTTGACATATGAGGAAAGACTTAAGACACTACAACTGCCTACCTTGAAAGAGAGAAGGGAACGAGGCGACTTAATAACGATGTTCAAGGGAGTAAAAAGTTTGGAACGAGTAGATAGGGAAGATCTATTCGTGAGGGATAATGGAAGGACAAGAGGGCACGAGTTTAAGCTGAGGAAGGGCAGATGTCGTAAGGACACAAAGAAATTCAGCTTCCCATATAGGAGTATAGAGACTTGGAACAACTTGGAGGAGGAGGTGGTGAGAGCGAGGAACATTAACATGTTCAAATCTAGGTTGGATAAAAGTAAATATGGAAATAGGGCAACATAAGTTATATGTTAGTCCAAAATACTGGGAACTGGGAATATCCATTACGATACTTGTCTAAGTAAAATGGATTGATTATAAAGTAACTAAGACAGGACAACACGAGCGCTGCTCAATTCCTGTAAACTACAAATAGGTAAATACACACACTGTAGTACATCTTTACACAAATATCTTTTAACACCTTTCTATCTACCTATCTATCTATTGCCGGATACCGTGATCCCCGAAGGAGTGGCCACGAACGAAACGGCCCCATGCACCTCTGCCCCCAGTCAGTCGACGTCCCTCCTCCAAACCAACACCGCCTTCTTAACTCCATCCTTCCACCTCTCACTCAGTCTGCCTCTCCCTCTGTCCTTCCACCCCACTCTTAGCCATTCTCTCGCTTCCCATACGTTCCACATGGCCGAACCTTCTCAAGGTGTTCCTTTTCACACTTTCCAGCAAATCTACCTCCACACCTCTCTCGTACTTCCTCATTCGTCTAATCTTAACTTATATACAGTACTCTCTCACATACACACAAACACACAGCCCTCAAAAACACACACACACACAGGGCTAAAGCACAGAAATCCCTCGAACCGACTCAAGGCACATAACACACACACACACACACACAGCTCTCACCGAGCCGAAGAAGTAGTTACTGAGCCCCCCATACCAGGCCTTGGGGGGTGGGGGGGCTGTGGTGGGTGGTGGTGGTGGTGGTTGTTTCTTCAGGAAGGCTGTCAAGTTGGCTTGAATCTATTGCCATGACAAGTAATGTAAATACTCACTCACTCACTCACTCACACTCTCTCTCTTCCTTACAAACTCTCAACATAGAAGTAACTAATGCTGGTATGTATATATGTACAGTATGCATGTATGGTGGGATTTCTTTTTTCTTTTCTTTTTTACACAAGTTTAATTTAACCAGACCACGGAGTCACGACAAGAGACTCGCATAGGACTGGCCTTTGTACGGTGGCGCTAATAAGTCATGTTCCAGCTGTCATTACGTTTGGCTCGTTCTGTGCTGTATTAATATCGGTCAGATGTTGAATACGGTGGGTAAGTGTTTGTATATTTCACTCAACATGAAGAATGAAGCTTAGATATTGCTGATACCAATTACTGATCAAAGCATACTGTGCCGAGACATCACTTATTAGCGCGACTGTACTCTGCCACATTCTCCCCCTGTTCGGGCTCTGTCTCGAGTCGGCCACCCCCAGCTACGGGGCATGTGCCTGAGTATATACAGTACTGTACTGCATTATACTGTACAGACGCCTGCCTGGGATGTAACACAGCACCCCATACCATTAAACACATCATAGAAGACTGCATTTCACACACCCACTTACGCCAACAACACAATCTACACTCAATGAGAGCTCTGTGGGAAAGCCCGATCGTGGCCATGGCCTTCCTCAGGGACTCGGGGCTGTTCGGCCAGGCAGCTTAGGGAACAACAACAACAACAACAACAACAACTGTACATACATGCATACATTAAAATGCAAAACATGCAAACCAAACAAAACAAAACTGGGACAAGGACAACATAAAGTCAAATTAAATTATCAAAATCGCTATGTGGAAACAACGCTTACTAAAATGAAAATTATTAAATAAAAGAACACAATCCACCACATAGGGTGTACATTACTACATGAGCAAGTTAATCTGTTTCCCAAGCAAACTAATCGCACATATAACAACGCACTATCGTCACGTTAAAGGAAGTAGTCAAGTTTGGGAAGTCCGGGACGTTCTGGCAAATTTTACTAAACTCTGCATGAATAAAGAAACTACATGTTAAATGTCAAAATATTATTTAAAATCAAATTTGCAACATGACAAGACATTAACAATTGTACAAAATACAAATATTGATAAGATATCTATACTTATATAAAATACAGTACAGCACTCACTAACGATAGTGCTATCGGGTAGGTACCTGTAAGCATAGCATGCCTCAAGTGACCCCTATCAATAACTACCCTACAGATAACCTACATTTATAGCACAAATAAATTAAGGAAATCGCAAAAGTAAGCAATTGATACTATCGACAATGAATATATATAATATAAAGACAAATAATTGCAAAATATGAAGTAACAACAGATTTAAACAAAGAGTACTCTTTTAACAAGAACAATAAATTTAAAAAATCATCAATATTAATATTAATAATAGAAAAAGAAACAGATAAACAATACATACAGACAAAAAGTAAGCAGAGGTTATACAAGAAACTTCAAGTTAAAAATGCTTGATTAAAATTATTGATGTCAAATTTTAGAATACAGTCACAATAATTGACCCTAAAAAGATTAAATTTATGAAACAATTTACTTGCCTCAAAACCTCTGTCCACTAAGAGTCTGTATAGTAACCTAGCTCTAGCCCAAAAGTCATCTACTTTAGTGCAGATTTTACAAAATCTTATTAATTGGGAATAAAAACAATTGTAAGTTATTTTACTATCGATATTACTACTAGGGAAAGGAAAGTTTATTACGTTAAAATTAAAATCATCAACTTTGTGATATACTTTAAGTATGCACTGTTCATTAACAATCTCTATTTATATCAAGAAAATTTTCAACTTTATAATTTACGTTACATTGTGTGAGGGGAATAGAATTAGGGTAAATAAGTTTAGCAACTTGATTAAAATTTAACAAATTGCAAACAAGAATATCATCAATATATCTACTATTATTACTTAACAGTTTAGCAAGTGCTAATTTTTCTGGAATTTTATTTTTCTTGCTACTGTCAACTAAGTCTTTTATATATTTAAATTCTAAAGCAAGCAAGAATAAGTCTGCAATTAAAGGGCTAGCATTTCCACCCATAGGAATTCCTAATATTTGTTTGAAAATGTACGGGCCGAATCTAACATAAGTATTGAAAAGGAGGAATTTAAGGGCATCTTTAAGTTTAATTCTATCAAAATATACAGAACTAGTGGGAGTAGAGCTAAGTGATGCATTATTAAAATATGTATAAACATTTATGAAATAATTACCATTCCCAACGAACCTGTCAAAGTGCAAATCTATAATAAAGCAAAGCTCTGAATATACTAAATCTAAAGGCAAATTGGTATACAAAGTTGAAAAGTCGAAGCTATGTACCGAGGTAACTTTCGGCATGGTATTTATTTTATCAATAACTTCTAACGAATTGTCAACACTCCAATAATAGTTAATGCCAGTTCTTCTCATGATGGTATTACAATATCTTTTATGAGTACTTTTAATGTATTTTAAGCAATTTACGACTTGTTCTGATAGAGTTTTAGTGGTAGCAAATTTTGCTCCGGCAATAAAGCGATATTTATAAGGTCTTTTATGAAATTTAGGTAACATGTATAATTTTGCAATGCACTTGTTCTTATCAGAAAGTTTAATATCAAATATTATATTTTTCTTGGTATGTTCATCGATTAAGTTATCAATATTCAGATTATTTTGAATTTCATAAACAGAATTACCGCAAATATTTTTACGTAATATGTTACCCTTAATACCTAATTCTTTTTTCATGTTTTCAAGATAAAATTTCTTACATGTGAAGCTATAATTATTGCTGGCTTTATCTACTGTAGTGATTACAAAATGTTTATGTAAATTTATTAAATCAGCTTTAAGCTTATTATAATTATAGTCTATAAAATCTGAAAGATTAAATTCATTTTTAAGCGAGAAAATTTTATTTCTAATTAACTTAATTAATAATTTAGACCATGCTTCTAATTCTCTCGCATCGCATATTGATGATGGGCTATCATGCAGAATCTCTAAATACGCTGACGACACAAAAATTGCAAAGTAAATTCGCCATTGCACATACAAGAGATTCAGAATTATTTAGACAAGCTATCAAACTGGGCTCGGACATGGCAGATTAATTTCAAACTGGGCTCAGACATGGCAGATTAATTTCAATATAATAAGTGCTCCACATCGGCAGTAAAAATGAAAGCGCAAACTATTTAATTAACAGAATTCAACTAAGGAACGTGAATAACGAAACGGATCTTTGAGTGGAGTAACTATGACAAGTTATTTAAAACCTGCCCAACAAGTTCGCTGAAGTTGTTAAAAAAACAAATATAATTATTGGCTTCTTTGGGAGATCTTTTGAATATAAATCCGAAAACTACTTTATTTTCAACAGTGGTCAACTTATCGAATAAATTGCCTAGGTGTGTTTTAGAATTCCATACAGTCCAAACATTTAAATTTCGCTTTGACAAATATCTTGCCATGAACCCACAACTAACTGCGTCGTGCCTGAGTAAAGTGACCGTATTAGTATCGTAATACAGTAGTACTCAAATTTAGTTTTCTGATCACAGTTTTTCTAGAGTTGAAGCCCTTCAGTTGATGGTTGTGACAATTTTTTTTTTTTTTTTTTTTTTTTTTTTTTTTTTTTTTTTTTACAAGCAGCCTAGTAAGGACCAATTGGTCTGTTGTTGCTTTCCTTTCTTTGTATATAGCGGCTCCTCGGGCCAGGTGCCTGACTATTATCTAGTCCAAATGGCGCCCGACCGCCCTTCCCAAACGACCGTGTTATCACTTATCCATTCACAAGCATTCTCCATTAATCCTATTTGTTACCACTTCTCTTGCCCGATCTAGTCATTTCTCTCTAATCTTCCAACGCTTGTACTACACAATCTCTCTATCTCAATGGAGGTCTTCCTACCCCTATACCTTCCCTTGTATCTGACTCGCATATTCTCTTTGTAAGCCTTTCATCTTCCATCTATTTGCTCAACATGACCATATCAGCTCAGCACCCTTCTGTCCAACAAATGTTCCTGATGCCCCACTCTCCTACGTATCTCTTCATTCCTCAATCTGTCTCTACGAAGTCACCCCACACATACTCCTCAAGCAGCTCATTTCCATCCATCCAGCTTTCTTTCTTTTGCCTTCAGAGCCCATGTCTCAGCCCCATACATCACTGTTGGTACAACTATCCCTTGATACATTGCACTTTTAGCTTTCATTCAGAGATTTCTCACCTTCCTCATACAGTACTTACATTGCTCCAAAAAAATTCTTTCCTTCAGGTACTCTGTTTTACCTCAATTTACATACAGTACCTCCGTTCCTGCTAATGATTCCTCCTAGATATTTTAAACACTCCGCTTGTTCCAGTACTTCCCCATCCAGCCTCACATCTAGCTTCACTCTAAGAGCAACTATTTCACACCATTACAGTACAGTAGGGTCTCACATAAAACGAGTTTATGGTCGATAAACGAGGGCGTTTTATGCGATTTCGTTTTATGTGAACACAGCATTTTGGTGGCGCAATATCGTCAATGTTCACTGTAAGCGAAAATTTTTGTACAAAGCGAACGATATTTCGTAAGTTTTGTACAATATTTCGGCGCTCTATATGAAAACTCCTCGGATTTGCCCCACTTTGGCGGCGGACTCGTTTTATGTGATCACATTCGTTCTGATCGAAAATTAAATATTAATATTTTAGGTCGGTCGTTTTAATAGAGACTCGTTTTATGCGAACACGTTTTATGCGGGACCCTACTGTACTTTACTTTTATTGACGTTTACCCCCAGCTTCCTCCTCCCACAAACCACACAAAACTCTTTAACTACTCACTGCAGTTTCTCCTCAGAATCTGCCACCAACGCTGTGTCATCAGCAAACAGCAACTGGTTCAACTCTCAATCTCTAGGCCTACCATGCTTTCTCATTAAACCCAATCCTCTACCCTTAATTCTCATTTTTACCTCCCTCACCACACCATCCATAAATACATTAAACAGCCACGGTGACAATACACAACACTGACGCCTCCACACCACAAACACAAAAAAGAAACGGACAACCAGACTTAACGCCCTCAGGTCACTTGCCCACACAAAATTTGGACACAACAAAGGAACCACCACCACAGTTTATAAATACATAAGATCAGTGATGGAATACGCAAGCCCAGCCTGGGCTTCTAACCTAGCTGAAACACATAAGACCTTACAGACTATTCAAAACAAAGACCTAAAAATCATTACAGGCTGCACAGCTACTACACCTACAGATCACCTACATCAAGAAACCAAAATCCTCAAAGTCAAAGACCATCTGGACATGAAAGGCACTCAATTCCTGGCAGCAACCTCCACGAACCAAAACCACCCACTACACTACATGGCAGCACACCCACAGACACCAAGAAATATCAAAACAACACCCAGCACACAGTATCACACACAAATACTGTCCTCTCTCCCTCCCTGCCCACCCCAAACCAAGTGCACATCCATACTCTTATCTCTCGCCGATCCATCCACTCACTCATCGACAACACGCAGCTGCAAGCACGACCTCCCGAAATCCATCCTTCCGAATCCTCCCTTCCTCACGAGGACAAAGTCCACCTGGCCCGGCTGAGATGCGGACACCATCCAGCTCTTCTGAGCTATCAGAAGAGACTGGATGACTCAGTCGTCAACACCTGCCCGGGATGTAACACAGCACCCCATACCATTAAACACATAAAAGACTGCATTTCACACAACCACTTACGCCAACAACACAATCTACACTCAATGAGAGCTCTGTGGGAAAGCCCAATCGTGGCCATGGCCTTCTCAGGGACTCGGGGCTGTTCGGCCAGGCAGCTTAGGGAACAACAACAACTGACGCAGACCTACATTCACCTCAAACCATTCACTCAACTTATTTCCTACTCTAACACACGCTCTGCTCTCTCCATAAAAATTCTACTGCTCTTAACAAATTTCCTTCAATTTCATAAATCCTTAGCACCTTCCACATTGCTTCTCGATCCACACGATCATACGCTTTTTCCAAATCCATAAAATCCCAAAATATCTAGTTATACTTCTCTAAATACCTTGCATAGCTGTCTTACTGCAAAAATCTGATCCACGCACCCTCTTCCCCTCCTAAAACAGCACTGCTCTTCTCCTATTGCACCTTCTGTACCCTTTATTATCCTCCCTGCCATACCGTTTTCCAACTCTGCAATCTTTAACAGATTACAATAAAGTAAAGCCGATGGGGAACAAGACAGTATCCATAACAAAATTAAATAAACCTTTTCTCTTCTATCTATATATACATGCTCGGGCACATACCCAATTTTTTTTTGTACAGTATATATATTTTTTTTAGCTTGGGGTGGCCGACTCAAGAGAGAGCCTTTTACAACCCACAAAGAAGTAACTAACCTCGATGGGGAACAAGACGGCCTCCTTAACGTGGAACTTCTTGACCTTGAACCCCTGGCCCAGGTCGGCGGCCCGGTAGACGGCACCCATGGCGGCTGCTTCGTCAGCGTTGATGTTCTTCCCCAACTCCCGACCCCATAGTTCCTGTAGCACCGACTGGACCTTAGGGACGCGCGTTGCCCCACCCACGATGATGAACTGTGAGGAGAGAGAGAGAGGAGAGTGTAATTCTAATGTAAAACTTTCAAAATAAACAAAACCAAACAGGGACGACATAATATAAAGGCAAAAGAACTTATAATCATCAATCTGACGCCTTGCTTCCAGAGGAAGCGCCCCAAAAGGAATGGCCATGGCAGAAACTGCCTCCGGGCTACCAGACATGCCTCCACTGACCCACTCCACAGTGCCACTTCCACTAAGTGGATTATGACTTAGCACTGAAGGAGCAGACCCAGGGCAGTCCCTCACCCAGATGACCGTTCCACCACTGTTTTGTTATTTTATTTACCCCAGTGGGGCCCTAGCTGGAAGCATACCAAGCACAGGAATATTCTGAAGATAGGAACCAGTGGTCCACTGCTCCAGAAGCTGATTGCACCACCAAAGTGGCAGGCGGTGGGGTCGCCACATCCCTACGCCAAATATCTAAGAATAAAATATGATACTGGTTTTACTTTGATTATATTTTGGTTATTATGTTCACCTCCTGCCCTTCCCTATCTATCTTGTCTTGATTAGTTGTCCATCTTGTTCTAATTCTTCGGGCCAGCCCTGTGAGAGTTCTATTTGGGAACTCAGTGGTCTGGTTAAACTAATTGTATAAAAAAAACACTCCCACAACTCACCTGGTCTATGGCGGATATGTCCATGCCGGCAGAGATTAGCGCAGCATCCACTGGTCCGCGCACACGGTCCATGATGTCCGCACACATGGACTCCAACTCCTCCCTCTTGACCAGAACCCTCAAGTCTTCCTCGTCCAGCACGCCCTCAACCTGTACACAAGGTATCAAATTATAATTTAAAACTTGCAAAACAAACAAACCAAAACTTATACGAGCACAGTAAAAAGACGAAACAACTAATCAAAATCGCTATGTGGAAACAAAACTTCTATCTATCTATATCTATCTATATGCTCAGGCCCAATCCCCACTTTTCCAATTTTTTATTTTATTTTCCTCTTAAGTAAAATAATTTATAAATAAAAGAACAATCCACCACATAGGGTGTACATTACTACATGAACAAGTTAATCTGTTTCCCAAGCAAACTAATCGCACACATAACGCACTATCGTCACGTTCAAGGAATTAGTTTAACGGTTAAACTTTAACCCTTTGAGTACCAGCGATATGTGTTATTATAATGTATGTATATATGTATGTGACATAGATGTATGTGAATTTGTGTTTTTTGTTTATGTGTTCATTGTTTTTCTGTTGTGTTGTCGCTATTCAGGCTCTGTCTCAAATCAGCCACCCCCAGAAGAAAAAAAAAATAGAAAAATAGATAAATGGGGATTGGGCCAGAGTAGATAGATAGATAGATAGATAGATTTATGTACTCTGGCACTTACCTCCCCCCCAATTTGTTTTGGTGGTGGTGGGGGGGGGGGGGAAGGGGGGGCTAGAGACAGAGCCCACAACACAGCAGAAAAACAAAAAATACAGAATCACATTTATCTAAGAGGGCGTCTATTATAATGTAAAACTTGCAAAATAAACAAACCAAAACAGGGAAGACGCAATATAAATTAAAATGTAAAACTTGCAAACAAAGTCAAACCAAAACTGGGACAAAGACAATATAAAGTCAAAACAACATATCAAAATCGCTATGTGGAAACAACGCTTACTAAAATAAAATTTATGAAATGAAAGAACACAATCCACCACATAGGGTGTACATTACTACATGAATAAGGTAACCCTTTGAGTACCAGCGACGTGAGTTACCTTTTATTCTAGCTATAATTAGACGATATTGTGCAGCTTAGGAAGGATCTGTGGTATTTTAAGGGGTTGATTGAGATAGTATAAAGCCTTATTATTGCTAGAAGTCCTTCCAAAGCTAAATAAAATTGCCTAATAGTTGCCGGAATATAATGAAAAGGACGTCACTGGTACAGTATGGGTTAATCTATTTCCCAAGCAAACTAATCAAACTAATGTCAAACAAGAGAGGATTCAACCCCTTCAACACCATGACGTCTTTCTACCTTTGATTCGGGCCAAAGTTAGACGATTCTATGCAGCTAAAGACGGACCTATGTTATTAAGCTTTATTTCCACATAGCGATTTAGATTAGTTCCTTTGCGTTATCTTGCGTCGTCCCAGTTTTGGTTTGTTTATTTTGCAAGTTTTCCATTACATGCAACATACAATGGTTTAACGTCATTTTCCATTCCATGCATTGTAACGGCTCAGACGGGGTTGTCTTTCAGTAGTTGGAGTGTACTGTAGTACAATAAAGTCCCGCCATAGCACTGCCCCACCAAGTCATCACTGTGGCTGATGTTGGTATAGTGCTTACCGTGCCTCAGCAAGACTCAACAGTCCCCCCCCTGTAGTATCTGCAACCACACCAGCCTTAATAGTGTTACAAAAAGACAGCACCATAACGAGACTCCACTGTATATTAGGCAATTTGGATTATAGAACAATAAAGTCCTGCCCCAACACTGCTCAAATATGCAAACACTGTTGCCGACACAGGTGTGGTGCCAAACAGCGCCCAGGTAGACTCCGTCCCCTGTGGCACCTATCCGCATCCCACCAGACTCGGCAGTGCCATACCAAGACAATCTATCTATCTATCTATCTATTGCCTGACGCCGTGATCCCCGAAGGGGTGGCCACGAACGAACCGCCCCCATGCACCTCTGTCCCCAGTCAGTCGACGCCCCTCCCCCCAACCAGCACCGCCTTCATTCATGTAGTTCCTCACTCCATCCTTCCACCTCATATTCGGTCTACCTCTCCCCCTCTGTCCCTCCACCTCGCTCTCGTACACCCTCTTAGTCATTCTCTCGCTTTCCATACGTTCCATATGGCCGAACCATCTCAAGTTGTTCCTTTTCACACTTTCCAGCACATCTACCTCCACACCACACCTCCTTCTTACTTCCTCATTAGTCTGTCTATCCCTCCATGTCATTCCGCACGCACTCCTTAAGTAATTCATTTCCACTGCTCTCACTCTTGGTCTGAGTCTCTCAACCAACGTCCATGCTTCGCTTCCGTAAGTCAGTGTCGGGATTACCACACTGTCATGCAAGGACTCAAGACAATGCTAAGATAAAAGACTTTATTGCATAGTAATGGCTGTTGGTCCACAAGTCTATCGCCATCCCCCCTATTAGTCGCCTTGTACGACACACAGTAGGATGCGTGAGGCATATTCTTTTTTTCCTCCACCATTAGATTAAGGCCCCCTTACCCCCTGGGGGGAAAAAATTAATGGATTATAGTCAAGACTGGCCATAAGGTTATAAATATAAATGCAGAGGATTAATTGATTATGTATTTACAAAAATAGTAATAGAGCAGCTCCTAACCCGAGAGTAAACTAACCTGACTGACGTGCTCGCTGTTAGCAGACAGCACCTTGGCCAACCGTCCGGATTCCTTCAACAGTTTAGCCATGGCGGTCTTCTTGAACTTCTTGGCTAAATAGTCTCTGTAACCCTCCAAGTCAAACCTACCAAGTCGTCTTTATACTGCTCTCTTGAACTCTTCCCTGATCCCCTCCTCCTGTAACCTCTTCACCTAGTAATACAAGTCTCCCTCACTATCCAATGCCCAGATTTATGATATTATTATTATAGGTTTTTAGGTGTTTGGGTTTGGGTTTTGGCTGGTCCCAGAACACATCCCCATTTACCCCATTAATTTTAGGGTTCACTACACAATGTTTCTATTTAACCCTTCCTACCCGGGCTGTCTTACCCAATGACGGTTGCCCCTACCCGGGCGAAATGGCTGAAAAACGTCTAGGCCTAGGCTACCGTATTTATGTTTATTTTCACTGCTAGAACTTTCCCACTCATCTATAATCGTAGTGCGGTTTTCAATCTGTATTTTGGCATTGAGTAGAGCTCTGTAAGTCAACTGGTTCAGTTGTGATGACTATTTCAGTGGAGCCAATATGGGGGCTTTTCAGACACTAATTTCGTCATGACGTCATCACAATAACATTGAGGAGTCTTCTTGTTTTCGGAGGTGCGGTGACGAACGCTTGGGTTTGTTGACATAAGTCGTATGCACGGCGTTCAGACCAAGCTTAATTAGGCTATTAAGCTCATGCCTTAGATAAGGCATACCGGGTAGCGGCCCTTCTTTCGTGCTGTCCTTACCTAAGGCAGACCGGGTAGGAAGGGTTAAGATAGTGTTTTCAGGAACGCAACCCAATCGTAAATCGAGGGAGACCTGTAACGTAACAAATGAAGATACAGCGGCCCGAGTAAACTAACCTGACTGACGTGCTCGTTGTTAGCAGACAGCACCTTGGCCAACCGTCCGGACTCCTTCAACAGTTTAGCCATGGCTCGCGGTGACTCGTACACACTGTTGGGGGTCTTCTTGATAGCAGTGAACCTCTCGGCTAAATAGTCCCTCAGGCGCAGTTGCATGTGCAGACCTCCTAACTGACGGTCATAGCTGGGGGGAGAAGGGGAGAAAGGGTTATAATGTAAAACTTGCAAGAAAAAAAGAAAAAAAAAACCCTGACACGATACAAGATAAAGGTAAAAAAAAATTATCAAAATCGCTATGTGGAAATAACGCTTTCTAAAATATTTTTTTTGTTATGAAATAAAATAACAATCCACCACATAGGGTGTACATTACTTCATGAGCAAATTAATCTGTTTCCCAAGCAAACTAATCGCACACATAACGCACCATCGTCACGTTCAAGGAATTACTCTATTTGGGAAGTCTGGGATGAAGACATTAACAATAGTATAAAAGACAAAAGAAATTATCAAAATCGCTGTGGAAACAACGCTTTAGCAAAATTATCTATCTACTAAGGCCCAACCCCCCGTTTTCCCATTTTGTTTGTGTGTGTGTGGGGGGGGGGGGGGGGGTACTCAAGAAAGAGCCAGAATAGGCACAACACAAAACAATGAACACACAAAAACAAAATACAAATTCACACACATCTAGGAGACTCAGAGACCAGGGTCACCAAGGTCCCTCCAGCACTCCCCCGGCCCCCGACCACCCGGAGAGGTTACGATCTCAGCAGGCAGACATGCAGCGGAGCCGAAACCACAAGGCCGCCCACCAGCAAAATTACATTATAAATAAAATAACTAAGAACTAGGGCGAAGGGGGGGGAAGAGGGTTAACGAGGGAGAGGGGGCGAGGGTTAATTAAGGGAGCCCACTTCGCTTTTTTCTCTCTCCCTCTCTCTTTGGGTTGTATCCATTCGGCCCATTCAGCCTACTGTTTTAAGACGTTTACCCTGATCCAGGTGTCAATATTTTTCCTGGCGAGCGGTAGCGAGCCAGCATTTTTTTTTTTTTTTTTTTTACAGCAAGCTAAATTTGTAAATTTTTCGATAGAAAACGGTCTCCGGCGAAGCCGGATTTCTCCATACAATGCTGGCGAGCGATAATTGACACCTGGACAGGGATAAACTACTTAAAACAGTTGGCTGAATGGGGCCAAATGGATACAAGCCAGAAAAGGAGAGAAATAGAAAAAAAAAAAGCAGGTGACCCCCCTTAACGAGGCATGTATGTACAGTATGTATAATTATGCAGTACTCGGGCACATACCCAATAGCTGGGAGTGGCCGACTCGAGACAGAGCCCGAACTGAAACAACTTTAAAGCAACAGTTCTCTGGTCTCTAGTGTGGATATATTAAAGCAACAGTTCTCTGGTCTCTAGTGTGGATATATTAAAGCAACAGTTCTCTGGTCTCTAGTGTGGATATATTAAAGCAACAGTTCTCTGGTCTCTAGTGTGGATATATTAAAGCAACAGTTCTCTGGTCTCTAGTGTGGATATATTAAAGCAACAGTTCTCTGGTCTCTAGTGTGGATATATTAAAGCAACAGTTCTCTGGTCTCTAGTGTGGATATATTAAAGCAACAGTTCTCTGGTCTCTAGTGTGGATATATTAAAGCAACAGTTCTCTGGTCTCTAGTGTGGATATATTAAAGCAACAGTTCTCTGGTCTCTAGTGTGGATATATTAAAGCAACAGTTCTCTGGTCTCTAGTGTGGATATATTAAAGCAACAGTTCTCTGGTCTCTAGTGTGGATATATTAAAGCAACAGTTCTCTGGTCTCTAGTGTGGATATATTAAAGCAACAGTTCTCTGGTCTCTAGTGTGGATATATTAAAGCAACAGTTCTCTGGTCTCTAGTGTGGATATATTAAAGCAACAGTTCTCTGGTCTCTAGTGTGGATATACTAAACCCGGTATCACACCAGCGCTTTTACAGTCAACATTTATCCTCGACACTGGTCTGGCAGCTTATGTGGTTGACATATAATAAAATATTTTGGTTGCCTAAATTCATATACCAATAGTTTAGTTTCCGATAACAATGCAAAATATTATAATATAGAACTTGTTGCCACACAAATGTTGATTATAAAAGCTCTTGTGTGATACTGGCTTGATAGGGTAATGCATAAATGTGCAGAACTTCGGTGTGAGTATCCTAGGTTCGAGTCCTTTGAGTGCCACATGTATTCGTTGATTTCATTAATCGAGTTTAGAAGTAAAGTTGGTTAGTGAAAAATTATTAATTAAAGATAATTGCAACTCACCCCAGACCCAGAATGGTAACTTGTGGGTTGGTCTCAGAGTAGCCGCGGTCTTTGGTCTTAACGGTCTGGTAGGCAGCAATAGTGGCGGTGGCCGAGGATGCTCCCAGGTCATAGAAGAGTATGTGTTCTACGGTACCGTTGATCTCCTTGCGGCGGAACATACCGTGGTTGAGAGCCACTGCCGCATTGCTCGACATCAGTGACAGAACCTGCAAATATGTGTAAGGTTAGTTATAAGCTGGGGGTGGCCGACTCCAGACAGCCCGAAAAGGGACAACACAACAAAAAAACACAAATTCACACATATCTAGGTCGCCCAAGAAAAGACCTAGAGACCAGGGATCACTAAGGGCACTCCAGCACTCCCCCGGCCCCGACCTCCCGAAGCTCTGGTCTCTGCAGACAGACATGCAGCGGAGTACACCACAGTGCCCGCCCACCACACATCCAGGCGTACCCTTCATTACTACCAGCTCCCCGAGCCAGGCGCCTGACGAACTACTGTATTATCTAGTCCAACTGGTGCCCGACCCCTTCTCCCAAATGACCGCGTTTTCACTCTCCCCCCCCCCTATCTATCTATCTATTGCCTGATGCCGTGATCCCCGAAGGGGTGGCCACGAACGAACCGCCCTCATGCACCTCTGTCCCCAGTCAGTCGACGCCCCTTCCCCAACCAGCACCGCCTTCGTTCATATACTTCCTCACTCAATCCTTCCACCTCTCCCTCTCTCTCCCTTCTCGCTCTCATACACCCTCTTAGTCATTCTCTCGCTTTCCATATGTTCCATATGGCCGAACCATCTCAAGTTGTTCCTTTTCACACTTTCCAGCACATCTACCTCCATACACACCTCCTTCTTACTTCCTCATTAGTCTGTCTATCCTCCATGTAACTCCGCACGCATTTCTTAAGCAATTAATTTCCACTGCTCTCACTCTTGGTCCGAGTCTCTCAACCAACGTCCATGCTTCGCTTCCGTAAGTCAGTGTCGGCATTACCACACTGTCGTGCAAGGACTTCTTCACTTCCATACTGACCACCATATTTTCTTGTTACTGCTATCAGCATTCCTACAACCCTCTTCCCCTGTTGTACCCTCTCCCGCACTTCTTCATCCATACTCCCATCTTTACTCAACACACTGCCCAGATACTTAAGAGAGTTGACGATCTCCATAGCCTGACCGTTCAGCTTCACCTCACCCCACCCAAAAAAAATATAATAATAATAATAACAATAATTCAGTAAAAAAAAAAAAATAAATAAAAAGCAAAATGTACTGCCTTGGAAATGAGTTATGCAAGGGATTGCATTTTTCTTTAGGCTAGGTACGTATGAACTGACCAAAAATATAAAATATACGATACAGAAATTGTGATCCCACCTTCAAGCCAGTGATGTCGGCAGCCGCCATTATCGCCCGCCTCTCAGCTTGGTTGAAGAACGGCGGGACGGTGATGACACAGTCCTTAATCCTCTGGTCCGTGTGGGCCGCCGCTAGGTCCCTGGCATGGCCCAGTAACTGACCCACTAGTTCCTCCACAGTGTAGGTGGTGGTACTGGAGAGAAGTTAACAATTCATTCATCAATTTCATTGAGAGGCATATGGTGCTGGAAGTTGAATTAATATATTAGATTATACCGTACTTATAAATACGACACTATTATTATAGTATTCTGCCTAACACTAGATCAGCATGTTACCCACAAAATCCGGGGGCCTCATATGATCCTGATCGCTGTGTCCGGGGCCCTTCTGATACAGGCAAACTTCATAATTCAGTAGCTACTGATTGAGACCACCTAGGGTAGTAAATTTTTTGAAAATTGTAGAACTTTTTATTGTCTGTAGAATGCCGTTGAGATGACATCGCTACGACGTGTGGTTGCCTTGTTATGATGATTTAAGCGGCAATTTTTAGCCGCACATTTTGCCTCATATGAGGCCTCCCGGATTCCTGCCAATTTTTGTTTTTGCCTCATATGAGGCATCCCGGATTCCGAGGGTTAAGCTGGGACAATTTTGTTTTCACACTAGAATTAATAGGAGAAAGAATACAGGAATATCTACAAGAAATCATACAAATTGGCCACTTTCTCACTTTCAAAGACTTAAATCATCATAGTTGAATAGGACCGACTCATTTATCAATAAGTGAAAAGCACAGCTCAACTAAACATTCATCAATCACTATCTATCTATCTAAATACTCCGGCCCAATCCCCATTTTTTTTTTTTTTTTTTTTTTTTTTTTAATTAACCCTCCAGCCCCGGCTACGCATTACATAAATATTCCCCGAGACCCGGGTGTTTTGGCCGAAAAACTCTAGGCTAGTCTACCGTATCTTTGTTATTCTGACTTCTTCCCGCATTCCCGCGCATCCCCAAGCGTAGCGGTGTTATTTACCTGTAGAATGGCGTTAAGTAGAGCTCTCTAAGTCAACTGGTTCAGTTGTGATGATGATTTCATTGGAGATAACTTACGGCAACAACAGCCACTTTACACTACTTTTCGATACTTAACCCTCTGTTCCCGGAAGGGCTCTTGAACGCCCATAAAAAAGCATACACGAGCTGCCCGGAAGGGCTCTTAAACACCCATGAGCTCAAAGCCTGTGAGCTTGGCGTGCGAGGCGTCGGTCCGACGCATGTAAACAACAGCCGGCTGGACCGACGCCCGCATCTCCAGCCACAAGGAGAGCGTCGCTTGTTCGTGTGTGCCTGTATGTTGTTGTTAAGTATCGAAAAGTAGTGTAAAGTGGCTGTTTTTGCCATAAAGTTATCTCCAATGAAATCATCATCACAACTCAACCAGTTGACTTAGAGAGCTCTACTTAATGCCATTCTACAGATAAATAACACAGCTACGCTTGGGGATGCGTGGGAATGCGGGAGTAGTCAGAATAACAAATATACGGTAGCCTAGCCTAGAAGTTTTTCGGCCAAAACACCCGGGTTTCGGGGAATAATTATGTAATGCGTAGCCGAGGCTGGAGGGTTAACAACATACAGGCACACACGAACAAGCGACGCTCTCCTTCTTGTGGCCGGAGATGCGGGGCGTCGGTCCAGCCGGCTGTTGTTTACATGCGTCGGACCGACGCCTCACACACCAAGGTCACAGGCTTTCAACCACTGGTACAATGTTGTACCACCCGGGTTCCTCGGGTCAAAACAAAATGGTACACACGTGTACCATCCGTGTTTGAAGGGGATGGGGGTGGCCAACTTAGAGACAGAGCAAGAATAGGGACAACAGAAAACAGAAAACAATGAACATCAAGAATAATTACAACTAAATCGTCAGAGTTGAATACGGCGGACTCCTTTATCTATCAGTGAAGCAAAACCAAACTACAGTACCGTAAAATGGCCTAACTTCAGACAAGGGGGTAAACTTCGGACATTTCTGGATCAAATAAATGTAAAACTTGCAAACTAACACCAAAACTTGGACAAAGACAATATAAAGTCATATTAACTTATCAAAATCGCTATGTGGAAACTACGCTTACTAAAATGAAATTTATGAAATAAAAGAACACAATGCACCACATAAGGTGTACATTATTACATGAGCAAGTTAATCTGTTTCCCAAGCAAAAAGTAATCGCACACATAACAATACACTATCGTCACTTTCAAAATTATATAAGCTACAGTTATGGAAAAATTACTGCATTATGGAAGAACACCGCAGACATACTTGTTTTTCTATAACAATGCATTTATCTCATAACTGCGATTCATTATATTTTTTTCCAGCATGTCCAAAATTATCTTCCCGTCCAAAGTTAAGTCATGTTACCGGTATATATACAGTACAGTACTTTATGTCAGTGAATCGAGAGATAATTATGGTCCACTTATATGACAATAATTCCAACTGACTGACTACCTATCCCGCGAATTTCGAATATGTTTTCATATTGCCTTTAGCTACCCTACCCTGATATATTTCATACATGAAGTAATGTGAAGGCAGTATTTGATATACTGTATATGACGTGAGTGTAAAACTTATCTATCCTTAACCCTCCGACCCCGGCTAGGGAATATCGTGACTGTACTTTGTGTCCGGGGGTTTTCAGGAATTTTGGTCCCTGTTGATTCACATGTTACTCCTGAAATACATTACACAAAGTTATAAAAAAAACAGAAAAATGTAGCACAAACCTTCATGTGTAGAATGCCATTGAGTAGAGGTCTCTAGCCCAAGTGATTGCATAATGGTGAGCGCGGGAAGTGGAGTGATTTTTATGCGTGAAAATCATCCCGCGTTCGGATGCGTCGCCTTTGCCCAGGCCCCGGCTCTGCTAACCTACTGTTTTCTTAGCCACTCGTCGCGCAAAACCTTTTACCTCCCGGAGGCGATTTTATGTATTGATAGTGATGTTATTATAGTTATTTGGAGTCCAATTATATAAAATATGTTTATTAGGCTATGATTGTAACAAATATTTCACATTTTCACTCGATACCGTAGTTTTTATGAGTAATTGAGGTAGGTTATTGTTATATTAGGCACTGATTATTCGTTATCACAGGTGTTTATTATACTTTGGCCATCTAATATTATGTCATGTGTCACTTTCACTTAGTTGTTGTTGTTGTTGTTGTTGTTCCCTAAGCTGCCTGGCCGAACAGCCCCGAGTCCCTGAGGAAGGCCACGGCCACGATCGGGCTTTCCCACAGAGCTCTCATTGAGTGTAGGTTGTGTTGTTGGCGTAAGTGGTTGTGTGAAATGCAGTCTTCTATGATGTGTTTAATGGTATGGGGTGCTGTGTTACATCCCGGGCAGGCGTCGACAACGGAGTCATCCAGTCTCTTCTGATAGCTCAGGAGAGCTGGATGGTGTCCGCATCTCAGCCTGGCCAGGTGGACTCTGTCCTCGCGAGGGAGGGAGGATTCGGAAGGATGGATTTCGGGAGGTCGTGCATGCAGCTGCGTGTTGTCTGTGAGTGAGTGGATGGATTGGCGAGAGATATGAGTATGGATGTGCTTCTGGAAGTTGGTTCGGGGTGGGCAGGGAGGGAGAGAGGACAATAATTGTGTGTGATACCGTGTGCTGGGTGTTGTTTTGATATTTCTTGGTGTCTGTGGGTGTGTTGCCATTTAGTTTAGTGGGTGGTCTTGGTTCGTGGAGGCTGCTGCCAGAAATTGAGTGCCTCTCATGTCCAGATGGTCTTTGACTTTGAGGATTTTGGTTTCTTGATGTAGATGATCTGTGGGTGCAGTAGCTGTGCAGCCTGTAATGATCTTCAGGGCTTTGTTTTGAATCGTCTGTAAGGTCTTATGATGTGTTTCAGCTAGGTTAGAAGCCCAGGCTGGGCTTGCGTATTCCATTACTGATCTTATGTATTGTTTATATACTGTGGTGGTAGTTTCTTTGTTGTGTCCAAATTTTGTGTGAGCAAGTGACCTGAGGGCGTTAAGTCTGGGTGTCAGTTTCTTTTTAATGTTTGTGGTGTGCTGTTTGAATGTCATATGAGTATCATATGTTACTCCTAGGATTTTGGGTGTGTGTGTATGTGTTAGGGGTGTGTTGTTTATGGTGAGTTGAGGGATGTATTCGTGTTCACCTGTCCAGCTTGTGAGCAGGGTTGCAGTGGATTTGGCTGGGGCTAGATTAAGTCTGTTTGTAGTGCACCAGCCATGTAGTGTGTTGAGATAGGGTTGAAGGAGATCTGTTGCTCTTCTTGGGTCATGGTGTGTGCATGTGAGTGTTATGTCATCTGCATAGGAGGCTAAGTTTATTTGGGGAGTATTGGGTGTAGTTATATCGTGCATGTACAGATTGAAGAGTGCGGGCGATAGGACGGATCCTTGTGGGACTCCGTTTGGAAAGTTTCTGATTTTTGATGACTGACCGGCAAAAGATACGTGTGCACATCTGCCTGCTAGGAAGTTGGCCAGCCACCTTTTTGTGTTGTTGTGCATGTTTGTGTTGTAGATTTTGTTTGTTAGGTTGTGGCGGGGGATGGCATCGAAGGCTTTACTAATGTCGAGTGTGGCTAATAGTGATCTGTGTGGTGGTCTAGCTGAGTTGATGCCGTCAAAAGCTCTTTGTGTAAGGTCTGTGAGAAGAGTGTTTGTGGAGTGCAGTGGTCTAAAGCCATGTTGTGTTGGAGCTAGGGGTAGGTCGGGTGTAATTAGTTGTAATACTAGGCGTTCCATGACTTTGGAGGGGGAGCAAAGGAGTGTGATGGGGCGGTGCGAGGAGGGTAGCGTAGGGTCTTTGTTGGGTTTGGGGAATGTGATGATGATACCATGCTTCCAAATATCTGGTATTGTGTTGTGTGAATAGCTGTAGTTTGATATGTTAGTGAGTGTTTGTATGCCTTGTGGTCCCAGGTGTCTGAGGTGTATGTTGCTTATGTTGTCTAGGCCACAGGCGGGTGAGTGCTTGAGATTGTTGATGATATGCTTTGTCTGGTGATTGGTAAAGGGTGTATAGTCAGGGTCTGTGGGGAATTGTCTCTTACGTCGGATGACACGTCGGTCGTCTTTGTGAGGTTTTAGGTGGCTGACATGTGAGAAGTGATTGATGAGAGTGTTTGCTTGTTGTTTACATGAAGGAGTAGAGTCTGTTGTTGTGATTGCAGCATGTGATTGTGTTGTGTTGCTGTTGGAAAGTGTGATGCTGTTTAGTGTTTTGTAGAGTTTTTTGGGGTTTGTTTTGTGATCAAGTGTTTGTAGGAAGTTATTCCAATTTAGTTTTTGTTGTTCTTGTATTTTGTTGTTAGTTTGGGTGTTGAGTGCTTGAATTTGTTGTGTGATGTCTTGTGTGTGGGGTGCTGGGGAGTGTTTCAGTGTGTCGCGTTGTCTGATGAGGTTTTGAATTTCTGGTGTGAAGTTGGGGTTGTGTCTTTTTCTGTTACCTCTTGGAATGTGTTTCTTGTCAGCGTTTTGGATAGTTTTATTGAGTATGTGTACAGCATTGTTGATGTTAGTGATGGGTGTACTGTTTAGAGTTGTGAAGTGTTGTTCTGTCTCATTTGTAAATGCTTCCCAGTTAGCTCTTTTATAATTGGTGTATGTGTGTTTGTGGCTAGCTGGGGTGAGTCTGGTTTTGGTGGTGATAATGATCGGGAGGTGGTCAGAGCCTAAGGTTCTGACCACCCTCCAGGATGTTGTGGGGGCGAGTTCTGGGGAGCAAAAGGTGATGTCTGGAGATGATGGGTTATAGAGGGCTTGGTGAGGAATATGGGTATGTTGATGGATGTCATTAAGGATGATGAGGTTATCTGTTTGGTTTTGTAGTACCAGCCCTCTGTCTGTGTCGGGGTTGTCGACAAACCAGGCCGACGTCTTGGCGTTGAAGTCACCACCCAGGATGATGTGTGGGGTGTTTGTGATGTGTTGTAAGTGTGGTCTGTATATATTTGGTACTGTAGGGGATGTTTGGGGAGGGATGTATGTGTTTATGATGGTTATGTTGGATTTGTTGCCAGTGCGTATTTTAATCGATTGTATTTCTGTTGTGTTATCATTTGGGGGGAGGAGGGATTTGGTTTGTACACTGGTTACTATGTATGATATTTCATTGTGTACCAGGGTGATGAGTCCACCGCCCCCGCCGACAGCCCGGTCTTGTCTGATGGTGGTGAAATTATGAAATGTGGGTGTTTTTTGTGATGTGCGGAGTTTTGTTTCTTGTAATATGCTTTAATATGCACTTAGTTATATGCTTTGTAAACGTTTTATATACAATTTATTGTGTCTTTTTTCACTTATTTATATATGTTTTCATAATACATGATTTTTTTATCACAATACACCTGTACATTGTTTTATTTCCACTTGTTGCCTATATACATACATATTGTCAGTCTTTGGTACTTTCACTATGATTATTAGTTAGTACTCCTGCTTGCTGTGGTATTCAGCAAAGCACGGTATAGTACATAGTGACACCTGGCACTCCACACACTGCATGGTGGTCTTTTTGTGCTTCCTCGGCCTCACCTGGCTGTTCCAGCAGACATGGCACCGCCTTCTGCTAATGGCGACTCCATCTCGTTCCAGAGGCAGGTAACAGAGCTTGTGCACATTTAGATACTGTGCACACTGCAGGCGGTCCTGAACGGGGCGCCCAGGTTGTGCCACTGCCCTCTGTGGAGCTAGAGCGGGGGCAGCACGCCCACGAACTTTGGCGGCGCGCACCCTAGGGCGGCCAGGAGCGCGACGGCGCCCAGGCCCAGCCCGGCGGCCAGCCCGGCGGCCAGGAGCACGACGGCCCTGGGCAAAGCGTCTGGGTTGAGGGTCGTCGATGTCCATAAAGTCGTCGTCATCGTCGTTGTCGTCAGAGCCGTCATCTTGCCCTGACGGTGGACCCAGGTAATCATGGCCAGAGTCATCTGTGAGGTGCCCTTCTTCTTCAGAGCCCCCCTCATAATCTCGCGGGGAACGAATGATGCGTGGGCGGCGTGTAGGTCGGCGAGGTGGGGAAGGAGTGGGTAAATAGGCCGAAAGTGGGGGGTCCTCAACCCTAGGGAGTGCTGGTGGTGGTGGGGAAGAATGGCGGGAGCCTGGGGCAACTTGGGTGGCGTGGGTAGATAAGGAAGACAATGGCGGGTCAACCTCAGCCTCCCGCTCAGCCTCACTATCATCACTTTCATCGTCATGGTCAAATCCACTAAAAAAGGCGTATCTTTCATGGATTTCGTCTAGATCGTCAAAATCTTCACTATAGTGAGACTGATAAGACTCGGAGCTATCACTACCCAACTCATCAACACTATTTTGGCCTTCACCACGTTCATAACTCCTCAAAGCTATCTCAATACCTCCGGGAGTCAACGCATCTTGTACGTGCCTTTGCGTTAGGGCGCGACGAACATGGGCAGGCGTCGAAGGGAGCGTAGAATCGGACACAAGGGAATAACTTTTTGGGCTAGTATCCATGTTGGCGGCAGGGTAGAGACTGTTTTGGTGGCGTACATGCTGTCTGGTGGCGTCGCCTAGCGACGCCTGGTGACCACGGAGCGAAATTTTTACGCGCGCCATTCGAAAGCACACACGCAAGCAATGGTACAGTGTTGTACCACCCGGGTTCCTCGGGCCAAAAAAAAATGGTACACACGTGTACCACCCGGGGTCTAAGGGTTAAGTATCTATCAATGCAATTATTCATAGTTTGGTCTCGTTAATCATAAATAAATACGTATTGGCAGCTCTATCCAAGTGGCAACACCAATAGTAGAGGAGGTCTTGCCCTAACAGTATACACAGGTACTCTAGCACAAGAGCGTATGGCCAACGTATCAAAATATTCCATCTTGATTTTCAATTTCATAGTGTATTATTCGATAGGTTGCCATTATTTCTACATTTCATTATTAAGCTTATGCTGCTCATACAACTTATCATACCCCTCTAGTAAATATCTGTCCATCTTTGTAACTGTTTTCACAGCATGGAGTACTTAACCCACAGGACCCCAGTGCCACAGCATATGCGTCGGCAATCTATGTAACGCTAAACCCCAGCGCCGCATACGTTGCGTCCGCTACTTCTAAAGGATTTACTCGTCCTATGGTAGCTAGAGGGTTGAGAATGGTATGGGAAACTACCTTATGATGTTGCCGAACAGTGGCGGTACGCGCAACCCCCTAGCCCATCCGCGCGGGTGAGCAAGGGTGGATGGGGAAAGCCAGCTTACCCACTTATCCCACCGCCAATTTTGTACTTATTTATTCTTATCCTATGGTAGCTAGAGGGTTCAAATTCATATGGGATACCTTATGATGTTGCCCAATAGTGGCAATACTTATCAATTGGCAATACCCAAGTCCCACCGCGGTGGGGAGTGGGGAGAGAGAGCGTGGGAGTGGAAGGACTGGGCGGCCTCCCACCTCCCTCCCGGCCCAGTTGCCTTGTTTACCTCGTCACCTCACTATGTTTATTGCTCTTCTAACGCTTCCCATAACATAGTTGACTCCCCACCCAGTGGGGAAGAGGAGGAGGATGACCCAGACCCGACGGCATTCCTCAAAATTCCGCCAGGTCATGGTAGGGGTAAGAAGAGACGAGATAGTGTGTCATGTTGCTACGTACACAGCAAGTTTATGTGTACACTGGTCCTCCCCCACTCCCCCTGCCCTCACCACCACCTCCCCTGTCTCCCCACTAAGAATACATAAAACCCATATTTCTAAGTCAAAGGTGCCTAAAATAATGTGTAACACTCATATTCTAACTATAAAATATACGGTAGCCTAAAGTATAAAATCAATAAACAGAGTACGTGAGAGAGGCATAATAAAAGTGAGAGTGAGTGAAGGGGAAGTCTGGTGTCATTCAGCTGGTAGTGTGTAAGTGCGTGAGTGTATGAACAAGGTGGCCGCCAGCCCGCCAGTCGTCATGGTAACCACGACTTGCCACATCCTCGACACTTATAAAACTTGAATCTATGCACTTATCATACTGTAACTTCACTTACAATGACAATATGTGATACATGTTGCTAATATCTGAACTATGAAGGCACACATGATGCTCGGGTGGTGTAAATAACCGTCACTCGAAAATTGGACGCATCGTACCTCTGCCATGCTGCCGCGCTCAGCTGTGTCTAGCCAGGCGGGAAGCTTGAAGGCCGCCCGGCATCAGCTGATGACTGAGGCTTCGCCCCCCTCCATAGGATCCCCAAATGACCGAGGCGAGTTTTTTTTTTTAAATTCTTCATTTCTCACTTATTTAACCCTCCAGACTCGGAAGGGCTCTTGAACGCCCATAAAAAACACACCCGAGCTACCCGGAAGGGCTCTTAAAGACCCATGAGCTCAAAGCCTGTAAGCTTGGTGTGCGAGGCGTCGGTCCGACGCATGTAAACAACAGCCGGCTGGACCGACGCCCCGCATCTCCGGCCACAAGAAGGAGTGCGTCGCTTGTTCGTGTGTGCCTGTATGTTATTGTTAAGTATCGAAAAGTAGTGTAAAGTGGCTGTTTTTGCCATAAGTTATCTCCAATGAAATCATCACAACTAAACCAGTTGACTTAGAGAGCTCTACTTAACGCCATTCTACAGGTACAAAACACATCTATGCTTGGGGATGTGCGGGAATGCGGAAGCAGTCAGAATAACAAAGATACGGTAGCCTAGACGTAGAAGTTTTTCGGCCAAAACACCCAGGTTTCGGTATGGAATACATAGCCGGGGCTGGAGGGTTAAGCTATTTTTTAAAAAAAGGCCAAATCAGCTGGTCTCTCTATGTACATTTATTCTAAACTAGCTGGGGTTCAGTGGGTTAACAGAGATTCAGTACTGAGAATCAAAATGGTGGCCATTGACCTGACCCCTGAAACTCTGACCTATTCTGTTATTCTATGGGTACCCCAATAACTTCATATACGTCACGATGAGCTCGGAAATGCCTCTCACCACCACCGTCCAAAACACTTAATTTATTTATATTTACATTTATAAGAAACTCTGTCTATTATTGCACATAAGAGGTATACTGTACACTCACATTTATGATAATGAGAATAGCTCATCATAGCTGACCAAACGTGCTATGCCCTTTAAGAACAAATAATCACTACAAGCATATAAGTGGGTTGTTATTCTCTCAAGAGTCGCTGAAAACTATAGGTAGCGCCAACGAACTGGACAATAATCTGGACCCCTTAACTTCATATAACTCAAATTCAATGAAAGCAATCAGGCTGACATTTCTATAATTTGTGAAGAGTCTGCCAGGAAAGAGGTGTGGAAATTTACAGCCAGTTTGCTCATGGTCCTTTCGAGTTACGAAGAGGTCAGGGATCAATATAATGGTCAAGTTCGTTGGTGCTACCTATACAGTAGTAGGGTAAGACGGGGTAATTTCGCCACGGCACAAATAATTTGCATTCAAACGCCGATATCTCCAAATCTATTGCATGGATTCGGCTGCAGTTTGGCTTAGGTTGTAGAGCAGTTTTGGTTTAGGTTGTAGAGCAAGTTTGGTTAAGGTTCTACAGTACAGTAGTCCCTCGTTATCGACGGCTTTTTTATAGACGGATTTGATTATAGACTGATTGTTTTATCATAGACTGATTCGACTATAGACTGATATATCGACGGATTAATTGTTTATTTATATTACTCTAATATACCAACCAAAAGTGGATTAAATGATGAACAATAAGACATACAATAATAAGAAAATACACCGAAAACGAGAGCAAAAATAATTAGCCTAAAGACTAGGTTTTGAGTGAATCCGGATTCACCGACGATCGGAGCGTCACTTTCGACCTCCATTTTTAATGTTGTCAAAACCAGGCAGAAGCTCTAAGTCCACCCGCCTTTTACTTGCTTATTTGTGCCTGAACCTTGTATCTCTTGCGTTTATTATGGCCTCTAATGTATTCAGTGATAGACGGTGTGCCTGGTGGTAATAATGAAGGAATTGAATCCCCAGGACCATCAAAACAGTCAAGTCAAGTGCCATGTCTGACGAGGTTATGTGTAAAGGAAAAACTTAAAAGTACATAGGATAATTTTATTTGCAATATACTCTAATATGTAAGGTTATGTGTAAAGGAAACACTTAAAAGTACATAGGATAGAGACCACGGATACTGTACGTGTATGTACGGTACCGTAATGTACGGTAATGCGGTATCGAAGTTTTTTGCTATCGACGGCAGTCTTAAGAACGTAACCCCCGTCGATAACGAGGGACTACTGTATAGCTAGTTTGGCTTAGGTTGTAGATCTAGTTTGGCTTAGGTTTTGTTGCAGTTTCGCGGGGCCTGGAGCCGGGGCTAGCGGCGCATCTGACAGTATGGTCGGGTGTTTGTGGGTGGTTTGTATGTTTGCGTGTGACACAGTGTTGGCAGTAGCCGTCAGCTGCTGCCTGGTACTTTGTACTAGCAACCTACACGCCGCACCCACACAAGACAAGTCCACACCCGCATTAGACACAGTGGCGCCTAGGCCTACACGTGTGACACACCTGCATCTCTGCCCGCCCTGTTCAGTTGTGTGTGTGCGTGCAACGTTTTTCTATTGGCAGGTTTAGTGTCAGTTTGGGTTTGTGAATGTTTTCATTGCTTTTACCTGCGCGCTAGTGTTTTGTATGGCCATTAATCATATAAGGTTATCTAGTTTACTAGCTAGATGATGCGTAAAATAGGTCGCGGCGAAATTACCCCGCCAGGAGGGGTAATTTCGCCGCGAGTGACTTTCTAAAAAATTCGGCAGCATGACCAAAACATTATATTTTGTTTTTGTTTTTTGGGCATCTATAGCAGAAAGGCTGAATGTATAGATAAATTAAAAATTTAAAAATTCCATTTGTGGCAGTTTTTATTCGTCAAAATACGCGATTTTCGGCGAAATTACCCCATCTTACCCTATACTTATTCATCAATCACAGTGGAAGAAGACACATATACTGCTATATCATCAGAGTTAAACAGTAAGATTAAATATTATTAACCCCCAAATCATCTCAAAGCAGAACAAGAAGACCAAACAACTCACTCATCATAGCGGAACACCACTGTGCCCCTCTCCTCATCCGCCTCAATGGTGTAGAACGGAAAACGGGCCTTGTACATATCCACGATGGGGTTATCCACTTTCTTGCCCAGCAGATCCAGGAGGTAGTAGAAGTTGGTGGACGGGAATCGGACGCCGGTGGTGAGCGCGTCCTCCCCGAAGGTGCGCTCCCCCAGACGGTAGCTGACGGCCGCGGGGGTCTTGCGCTTCGACTCCTTGTTCAGGGCGATTTCCATGGGTACGCCGGGCTGTTGTGAGAGGGAGAGAATTGAGTTAAATTTCTATCTATAAACTCAGGCACATACCCCATTATTTTTTTATTTTTTATTTTTTTCTGGGGGTGGCCAACTCGAGACAGAGCCCAAACCAAAAAAAAAAAAAAAAAAAATCGCACATCTAGGTCACCCAGTTTTATTTGCCGACTCAATTTAAGTTTGATTCATATATTTGCCGACTCATTTCAAGTTTCATTCCCCCAATCTTTCATTAAGTTTGGCTGTTTGGAGAGGGATTGAATTAGTGTTATTTCTTTCTATCTAGATTCATATTTGTTTTCACCAACCCACCCATAAAAAAATATATATATATATATATATTGAGAGACTCAGACCAAGAGTGAGAGCAGTGGAAATGAATTACTTAAGGAGTGCGTGCGGAATTACATGGAGGGATAGACAGACTAATGAGGAAGTAAGAAGGAGGTGTGGAGGTAGATGTGCTGGAAAGTGTGAAAAGGAACAACTTGAGATGGTTCGGCCATATGGAACGTATGGAAAGCGAGAGAATGACTAAGAGGGTGTACGAGAGCGAGGTGGAGGGACAGAGGGGGAGAGGTAGACCGAATATGAGGTGGAAGGATGGAGTGAGGAACTACATGAATGAAGGCGGTGCTGGTTGGGGGGAGGGGCATCGACTGACTGGGGACAGAGGTGCATGGGGGCGGTTCGTTCGTGGCCACCCCTTCGGGGATCACGGCGTCAGGCAATAGATATATATACACACACACACTCAGGCACATACCCTTTATTTATTTTTTAGGTGGGGGGTGGCCGACTAGAGACAGAGCCCGAACAGGGATAAAAAAATATATATATATACAAACTCATTTTAAGTTTCATTCCCTCTATCTTTTATGCTAAGTTTCATTCCCTCTATCTTTTATGCTAAGTTTTATTCAGTCAATCTGTCATGCTAAGTTTAATTCAGTCAATCTTTCATTCTAAGTTTAATTCAGTCAATCTTTCATTCTAAGTTTAATTCAGTCAATCTTTCATTCTAAGTTTAATTCAGTCAATCTTTCATTCTAAGTTTAATTCAGTCAATCTTTCATTCTAAGTTTAATTCAGTCAATCTTTCATTAAGTTTAATTCAGTCAGTCTTTCATTAAGTTTAATTCAGTCAGTCTTTCATTAAGTTTTATTCACCCAATCTTTCATTAAGTTTTATTCACCCAATCTTTCATTAAGTTTTATTCACCCAATCTTTCATTAAGTTTTATTCACCCAATCTTTCATTAAGTTGTTTTCACTCAATCTTTAATTAAGTTGTTTTCACTCAATCTTTCATTAAGTTGTTTTCACTCAATCTTTCATTAAGTTGTTTCACTCAATCTTTCATTAAGTTGTTTCACTCAATCTTTCATTAAGTTGTTTTCACTCAATCTTTCATTAAGTTGTTTTCACTCAATCTTTCATTAAGTTGTTTTCACTCAATCTTTCATTAAGTTGTTTTCACTCAATCTGTCATTAAGTTGTTTTCACTCAATCTGTCATTAAGTTGTTTTCACTCAATCTGTCATTAAGTTGTTTTCACTCAATCTGTCATTAAGTTGTTTTCACTCAATCTGTCATTAAGTTGTTTTCACTCAATCTGTCATTAAGTTGTATTCACTCAATCTTTCATTAAGTTGTATTCACTCAATCTTTCATTAAGTTGTATTCACTCAATCTTTCATTAAGTTGTATTCACTCAATCTTTCATTAAGTTGTATTCACTCAATCTTTCATTAAGTTGTATTCACTCAATCTTTCATTAAGTTGTATTCACTCAATCTTTCATTAAGTTGTATTCACTCAATCTTTCATTAAGTTGTATTCACTCAATCTTTCATTAAGTTGTATTCACTCAATCTTTCATTAAGTTGTATTCACTCAATCTTTCATTAAGTTGTATTCACTCAATCTTTCATTAAGTTGTATTCACTCAATCTTTCATTAAGTTGTATTCACTCAATCTTTCATTAAGTTGTATTCACTCAATCTTTCATGAAGTTGTATTCACTCAATCTTTCATGAAGTTGTATTCACTCAATCTTTCATGAAGTTGTATTCACTCAATCTTTCATGAAGTTGTATTCACTCAATCTTTCATGAAGTTGTATTCACTCAATCTTTCATGAAGTTGTATTCACTCAATCTTTCATGAAGTTGTATTCACTCAATCTTTCATGAAGTTGTATTCACTCAATCTTTCATGAAGTTGTATTCACTCAATCTTTCATGAAGTTGTATTCACTCAATCTTTCATGAAGTTGTATTCACTCAATCTTTCATGAAGTTGTATTCACTCAATCTTTCATGAAGTTGTATTCACTCAATCTTTCATGAAGTTGTATTCACTCAATCTTTCATGAAGTTGTATTCACTCAATCTTTCATGAAGTTGTATTCACTCAATCTTTCATGAAGTTGTATTCACTCAATCTTTCATGAAGTTGTATTCACTCAATCTTTCATGAAGTTGTATTCACTCAATCTTTCATTAAGTTGTATTCACTCAATCTTTCATTAAGTTGTATTCACTCAATCTTTCATTAAGTTGTATTCACTCAATCTTTCATTAAGTTGTATTCACTCAATCTTTCATTAAGTTGTATTCACTCAATCTTTCATTAAGTTGTATTCACTCAATCTTTCATTAAGTTGTATTCACTCAATCTTTCATTAAGTTGTATTCACTCAATCTTTCATTAAGTTGTATTCACTCAATCTTTCATTAAGTTGTATTCACTCAATCTTTCATTAAGTTGTATTCACTCAATCTTTCATTAAGTTGTATTCACTCAATCTTTCATTAAGTTGTATTCACTCAATCTTTCATTAAGTTGTATTCACTCAATCTTTCATTAAGTTGTATTCACTCAATCTTTCATTAAGTTGTATTCACTCAATCTTTCATTAAGTTGTATTCACTCAATCTTTCATTAAGTTGTATTCACTCAATCTTTCATTAAGTTGTATTCACTCAATCTTTCATTAAGTTGTATTCACTCAATCTTTCATTAAGTTGTATTCACTCAATCTTTCATTAAGTTGTATTCACTCAATCTTTCATTAAGTTGTATTCACTCAATCTTTCATTAAGTTGTATTCACTCAATCTTTCATTAAGTTGTATTCACTCAATCTTTCATTAAGTTGTATTCACTCAATCTTTCATTAAGTTGTATTCACTCAATCTTTCATTAAGTTGTATTCACTCAATCTTTCATTAAGTTGTATTCACTCAATCTTTCATTAAGTTGTATTCACTCAATCTTTCATTAAGTTGTATTCACTCAATCTTTCATTAAGTTGTATTCACTCAATCTTTCATTAAGTTGTATTCACTCAATCTTTCATTAAGTTGTATTCACTCAATCTTTCATTAAGTTGTATTCACTCAATCTTTCATTAAGTTGTATTCACTCAATCTTTCATTAAGTTGTATTCACTCAATCTTTCATTAAGTTGTATTCACTCAATCTTTCATTAAGTTGTATTCACTCAATCTTTCATTGTTTTATTCACTCAATCTTTCATTGTTTTATTCACTCAATCTTTCATTCAGTTTTATTCACTCAATCTTTCATTCAGTTTTATTCACTCAATCTTTCATTCAGTTTTATTCACTCAATCTTTCATTCAGTTTTATTCACTCAATCTTTCATTCAGTTTTATTCACTCAATCTTTCATTAAGTTTTATTCACTCAATCTTTCATTAAGTTTTATTCACTCAATCTTTCATTGAGTTTTATTCACTCAATCTTTCATTAAGTTTTATTCACTCAATCTTTCATTAAGTTTTATTCACTCAATCTTTCATTAAGTTTTATTCACTCAATCTTTCATTAAGTTTTATTCACTCAATCTTTCATTAAGTTTTATTCACCCAATCTTTCATCAAGTTATATTCACCTATCTATTCATTGATCTATATACAGTAATATAACTTACCGCGACCACAGCCACCTTCATCCACTCTGAGCCAAAGTCGATGCTCATGATTGTGACGGCGTGTGTGGTGGCCAGTAGGCTCACCAACACCACCGCTAACCTCCACCACACTCCATCCATGGTTGATCTGAGGAGAAAGGGGATATACTGTACACTACATATATATACAAATAGAGATAAACATATAACTCACAAATCCTGGAATACAGTTCTGATAATTTAACCCCTTCTGTACGGTCGCGCTAATAAGTCATGCCTCCGCTGGCTCACTCTGTGCTGTATTAATGTCGGTCATACGTTGAATAGGGTGAGTAAGTGTAGGAGCATGTTAATCTCACTTGAAATGAATAAATCAAGTTTAGATATTTCTGAAACCAATTATGGATCAAAACATAATTGGTGCCGAGACATCACTTATTAGGCTGACTGTACCGGCAACGTATCTCTAATTTTATTCTAGCTACCATTAGATGATGTTATTTAGCTTAAGGACATCTGGCACTCTAAAACCTGACTAACATCTCAATTACTGTACTCCTTTTTGCTACCATATATCCTTCCAAAGCTGAATAAAACAGTCTAAATGTAGCCGAAATCGGTAAAAGTTTATCACCAACCATTTACGAGTTTTTCAGGTAAGTTGTTGTTTTTTATTTTTTATTTGATATACAGTGTTGTTTAATACAGAGGACCGTCGCATTCTAGTACTTTCAACATTAGCCTAACCTAACCGAAAACTAACCTGTCTCTGCGATGGTCTAAACCCAGCTCACGTTCCCTGTTTATGGGTGCGCGATGGTCTAAACCCAGCTCACGTTCCCTGTTTATGGGTTCGCGACGGTCTAAACCCAGTTCACGTTTCCTGTGTTATGGGTGAACAATCCAACAGTTTCTCGTATTTCGCTTATATTGATTTTGCGACGGTAATTACACGTACACCAACAAAGTATCGTTCATGAAAGTGATAAAACACTGATAATCATCGATGGGGCCCGTAACTGGTTGGTCATAAACTAATACGTACCCCAAAATCAAATATAAAATATGTCGCCGGTACTGAAGGGGTTAACAGCCCGACTGTGGCCATGGCCTTCCTTAGGGACTCGGGGCTGGTCGGCCAGGCAGCTTCGGGAACAACAACAACAGTTTCCCAGCCAAGTCAAATGTTTGTTACATACAGAACTGTTACATGTGTTTGTTAAATTTCATTAATCGATTTTAGGAGTAGAGTTGGCTGTTGGAAGGAACATAATAGATTGCTACTTGACTATCTCATTTAAAACAAAAGGTAAAACATAGAAAATTGTAGAACCTAATTACACTCAATGTTCACACCCTTGAGATGGCCATTGGACACTAGCTCAACTTTGCATTCTATACATACAAATTTCTCAACTTCAGGCTTCTTCCTCAACAGAAATCCTTTATTATTATCTTGATGATGTAATGGTTAAAGCGTATAAGTTCTGTATGAGATTTACTAGGTTCGAATCCTGAGAGAATCGCATGCTTTCATTAATTTAATTTGGTGGTTATTGGTGTTAAGAACGATGTTAACCCTCTCCGACATATGACGCAATTTCGAGCCTATTAGGGATACTTTAAAGCCTTTGTTACCATCAGGGGTATTTAGAAACCTTTGGTTTAGTTGTTGTTCCCCAAGCTGCCTGGCCGAACAGCCCCAAGGCCCCGAGCAAGGCCAAGGTCATAACCGAGCGCCCCCACAGAACCCTCCTTGCCGACCACAATAAAGCCTGGGTGACCGAAGCCACTCCATGGCGGGGAGCTGAGGAGGGTGCGGAAACGCCCGGGAAACCAAAGCCCCACCCAAGGCCCTGTGCCCCTCAGCAATTATGAAGAGAAAGTTGAGGGGCAAAGGAAAAATGCGACTCTTTGGCTTCCAATCTTGGTAGATTGGGAGGTCAATCCACGTTAGAGATGCCGTCACTTGAGATCTGGAAAATATTTAAGTAAAAGGAACAGTCAGAGTAAGCTATGGGTATAGCAGAGATCGCTCAGTTCTCACTCTGATAGACCAGCCCATCACCATCCTTTGGTTTAGTTACTTCAACCTCTGCAGTTGTCTTTGAGTTAGCTGTGGGCAGAAGACTAATTTTGGAGAGGTAATTATAAGATTGAGAGAACTCTATTTCTTATTGCTAATCTGGCAACCTCTGCATCATATGAGTCTGAAGGGGTTAAGTAGTGCTCTCATACTATTTCAACTTCTACTCCTGCCCACCTGCCTCCCAACCAACACATCTAGAACATTCACAGCTAAGTTCCCTCAGTATTTAAAGGCCTTTACAGAACTGTATATTTATTGTGGGAATTAAATTATAACCCAAATGAAAACAATCAACAAGTGAGTTCAACTGGCATCCACCATTTTGTCTTAGCTAGGCCTAACTTCTCAACACATATTTTAGTCTGTATTTCTCAGTCTGTTCAGTTCTCCCCCTCCTAAGATTTCGGACAACGTCCTGGCATGAAATCAAACTAATGTACTGTACACATAAAAATAGTTTCACTGATTATAACTTCAAATATTCTTACAGACTTTTAAGACTTAGTCAAGCATTTTCAAGCCCCAATACATACATACATAAAATTTTAAGACAGTCCTCAACGCATACGTGCAGTTTCAGTCTCTTGTCCTAATGGCGGCGTTCCAGGCAACCCTGTTAACCTAACAAGTGCGCATGGGGGTAATTGAAAACGTCCCCCTGTGCTGACGTATTTGAGGTGTTTCCATCACTAAAATATTCATTGTACCATTAATAGCATTAATAATTATCCATATAAGGTATTAACCTGAAACAACAATAAAACGAGTGAAAACAGCGTTTGGATGGTCAAAATCGGAGATATAGCCCGCGAGTTGTATAATGTATGGGTGAGGCAAACTGCTTTCCTGCCAATTTCCCCCAAGGCCACTGAGACACAGTCGATCGATACTCTCTCTCTCTCTCTCTTGCACTCACTTGCCATCAGTGATGACAACACCCTGCTTGCAACTCGCTAATGTTAGCACGAAAATATACCTCAGAATAAGGGAATAATAGGGAAAATAGGTGATAACTGAAGGAGAGGAGGAAAGTGGGGAAGGAGGGGAGGTAGAGGACTGAGATTTTGCATGGCCCAGGGGCCAAAAAAAAATAAAAAAATAAATTTTTTTTTTTTTTTTTTTTTTTTCGATGTCAAAAGTTGATTTTTTATTTTACTTACTCTCAAGAGTCTCCCCGCAGCTCCCAGGTTAAGGGCTGCTTCACTTGTCAAGTTTTTGGATTCGAGATCGGCACATATAGTCCGATTCCAGGTCTTCCTCGGTCCACCCCTTGGTGCAGCTCCCTCCACAATCACAGACTTGCATCTTTTCACCCAACTTTGTTCATCCATTTTCTCCACATCCCCATCTACTTGTACGCATCTCCTCGCTAATACAGTACTCTTTATACATAAACGTCTCTTCAGCTCACCATTTGTTATTCTATCCTGCAGCCTGGCCCCACACATCCATCTCCCCATTCTCGTCTCATTACGTTCCATTCTATTGACATCCTCTACTTTAACCCTCCTTGCCCGGGCTCGCCTTCCTAAGGACAGCATTCAGATCCGGGCGATCTGGCCGAAAAACGTCGTAATAGGCCTAGCCCTATCCTTGTTATTTTAACTGCTAGAGAATTCACACACATCTCAAAACATAGCCCTGTTTCATTGAGTAGAGCTCTCTAGGTCAACTGGTTCAGTTGTGATGAAGATTTCCGTGGAGAGCATTTAGTCGCGGATTGATCAATATCGGACATTTACAGACAACACATTGATCCGACTTCTCCTTGTTTTCGAAGGTGCGGTGTCGCAAAGACTGGCTTTGTTTACATACGGTCGACGCACGGCTTTCAAACCACGCTTAACAGGTTTTCAAGCTTACGGATTTTAAAAGTACACCCGGCCTCAGGCCCATCTGCCGCGGTGTCATTTTAAAATGCTGCCCAGGCGAGAGGGGTTAACGGCCCATGTTTCTGAGGCATACGTCATTGCACTTTAACACATAGAGGCATACACCTTTCCCTTTAGGGGGAGAGGCATTCTTTTCATGGTCAGAATTGGCAGCAGTTCTCTGAACTTCCCCCAGCCACATCTAATTCTAGCGACAGTGGCAGCCTCGGCCCCACAACCGGTAGAGATAATATCTCCTTTTCCTAGGTAATAAAACTTGTCCAACAGCTCCAATTACTCATTTCAAAAATTCACAGCCACAGGATCATCATTTAACACAAGCTCGCCCTTGCACACTACGCACTCAAATTTCTCGATTTCTGACCTTATTGTATAAGGAATGATAAAATTATTGTTTATAATTTAAATTATGTTTGGAAGTGATAAAATGGCCAAAACGAGGCTATTTTATGTTAATTTTCTGGTACAGTATGCATTCAAGCCTTCAAACAAAATTGCTCCGCTTTGACACCCTGCAACACATATTTTAGTCTGTAATTCTCTGTCTGTTCAGTCATCGCCCCCTAGGATTTCAGACATCTTGGCATGAAATTGAACTGCACATCATAAAAATGCTTCCCTGATTAACCTTCGAAGGATGGTGTTGGCAGGCGCACAAGTCGCCTTGTTTACGAAAGTCGTAAACTCGCAGTTACGTTCAGGTCTAATTTAACTGCTTCTTTTTACAAAATTATCCCATGGCCAGCTGTTATTTGCCCTCTGCTGGTAATATATATATGATGATGATGATGACAATAAGTCATGGGGGGGTTAGGGGGGCAAAGCCCCCCCTTAACCTATTATTGTATCCCACGGCCGGTAACATATTTACCCAACATCTGGCTGGCCGTGGGATACAATAATGGTTGAGGGGGGCTTTTCCTTCCTCATCCCCTATGACTTATTGTGATTATCATATATATTACCAGCACACCTGCATTCTCCTAGGATAAGCAGGGGAGTTTAGAAACCTTCAGTTTAGTTTTTTTCTTCAATCCTTGCAGTTGTCTCTGAGCTAGCCTTTTGGCAGGAAAATAGTGTGTTTGAGCTAATTATGAGATTGGGAGGATTTTATATACTGTACATACTAAGCAGCATCTTAGGGGCCTGAAAGAGTTCTTTAATGTTTGACAATTTCATAGGCTAATCTACACAGACCTGGCCGATTAGTGAAGATGTTTCCCCACAATTCTACAAGGAACTTGCTCCGTGTGAGTTTGATTAGGTTATCTTAATCCCTCAGACCCGGTTGGGCTCTGAGGCATCCATAAAAAACACCCCCGCGGAACCCGGAAGGGCTCCGAGGCTCCGGCAGCTTGAAAGCCTGTAAGCTCGTTTTGAAAGCCGTCCGTCCGACGCATGTAAACAACAGCCGGTTGGACCGACGCAGTGCACCTCCGACCACAAGAGGGAGAGGCGTCCTTGTTCGTGTGTGCCTGTATGGTAGTGAAAAGTAATGATAAGTGGCTGATATCACCACAAAGTTATCTCCACGGAAATCGTCATCATAACTGAACCAGTTGACTTACAGAGCTCTACTCAATGCCATTCTACAGGTACGAAACACATCTACGCTTGGGGATGTGCGGAAATGCAGAAGCAGTCAAAATAACAAAGATACGGTAGCCTAGGCGTATTAGTTTTTCGGCCAAAACCCCCGGGTTTCGGTATGGAATACATAGCCGGGTCTGATGGGTTAATAAAGAATAATATAAATACTGTAGGTTAAATATTCAAGCAACATTTCGCCACGATATTTGCATGGTCGCGGTTATGGCTATTAAGTCATTTTTTTCTTAAATATTCCCACAGCCAGCTGTTACTTGCCCCCTGCTGGCAATATATATGATTATGACTAGGGTATCATTCAAGGAGCCCACCGCCGCAGTTCCCACGCTCTCTGCGTTAGCTTCTTATTTGACCGGTTTTGGGGGGGGGGGCCCTCATCCCCCCAGAACTTAAGTCATCTTCATGTATAGGGTAAGGTAACCAATCATACCAAACTAAACTATTGATACCTGATGACATGAAGGTATAATGGTTAAGCTTTAAGATGAGACCAAATTTAAATGTCCAAGTGTCATATTCTGTGGAGAGGTTTTTAAATGCCAAGTGCATACCTATTGGTTACCTTACCCTAATGCCAGCAGGCGGCAAATAACCTCTGGCCATGGTCAGATTAGATATGTAGAATGTGCTAATATTGCCCTGGTAGTCTCTTCTAATATCATATTAAGTCCTGGGGTTGGGTAGGTGAGGACCGACCCCCCTCAACCCAAAAACACACAAATAAGAAGCGCACTTAATCGTGACACAGAGCATGCAAATCGCCGCGAAACTGGGGGGGGGGGGGGAAGGTTGCTTGAATATTACCATAAAATATAAACCTAGATAACTTCAGTTCGGGACGAGTCTTACAGTATTTACCGCGCAGTCCTAGCCTGGCCTAGCTGTAGAATGGTTTACTTATAAAAACAAAATAAAAATTATTTGGAAAAGGTTCGCCGCATAATTATAAATAATTTATTAGGGACAAGGCAGGTCTAAGGAATCCTTATGGTCAACTCATTTTGGTATTACTGATCATTTGGACCGAAAGTTAGCCCATCGATCTATTTAGGCCTAATAGGTCCAGTATAGCATATACATCATTGCTATATGTCATTACGAGCTGAACTGTATTATAAGGGAGATGTACTGTACATTACTGTTCGATAAAATTAGTCTCCCAATAAACGGCTCCGCCAGGGCCGCCACCATCTCCGTTAAAGTCTTATGTCTAGACACTGTCTACCGACGTTAAAAGTGACTTCACATAATCCAACCAATGGCATCGCAATTCCCTCGATCATACCCATTTAACAAATCACCTGTCTCGTGCAACTGAGCATTCTCCCATAATGCCTTTTTTTTTTTTTTTAGAGAGGTAGGCCTGGCGAGGGTAGCCGAGTTAGTCAGCCATGGCGTCTTGTCACTTGTGTCAAATGGCTTGTCACTTGTGTCAAATGGCTTGTCACTTTTGTGTCAAATGGTCTCGCAAAATCACAAGTTCTTCGATGTTTTGCGTGTGGGAGATTCTCTTTCACATCCAGTGGATTTATATATTAACCCTCTCCGACATGACGCAATTTTGAGCCTATTAGGGATACTTTAACCCTCCGACCCCGGCTAGGGAATATCGTAACTGTACTCCGTGTCCGGGGGTTTTCAGGAATTTTGGTACAAGTTGACTCACATGTTACTCCTGAAATACATTACACAAAGTTATAAAAAAAACAGAAAAATGTAGCACAAACCTTCATGTGTAGAATGCCGTTGAGTAGAGGTCTCTAGCCCAAGTGATTGCATAATGGTGAGCGCGGGAAGTGGAGTGATTTTTATGCGTGAAAATCATCCCGCGTTCGGATGCGTCGCCTTGGCCCAGGCCGCGGCTCGTCGCGCCAAACTTTTTACCTCCCGGAGGCGATTTTATGTATTGATAGTGATGTTATTATAGTTATTTGGAGTCCAATTATATAAAATATGTGTATTAGGCTATCATTTTCACTAATATTTCACATTTTCACTCGATACCGTAGTTTTTATGAGTAATTGAGGTAGGTTATTGTTATATTAGGCACTGATTATTCGTTATCACAGGTGTTTATTATACTTTGGCCATCAAATCTTAGGTCTTGTGTCACTTTCACTTTGACAAATATGCTTTAGAGTGTCACTGTCACTGATAATGCTCATTTTCACTTGATACGGTACATTTTATTAGTAATTGAGGTAGGTTATTGTTATATTAGGCACTGATTATTCGTTATCACAGGTGTTTATTATACTTTGGCCATCTAATATTAGTTCGTGTGTCACTTTCACTTTGGTAAATATGCTTGAGAGAGTGTCACTTTCACTGATAATGCTCATTTTCACTTGATACGGTACATTTTATTAGTAATTGAGGTAGGTTATAGTTATATTAGGCACTGATTATTCGTTATCACAGGTGTTTATTATTACTTTGGCCATCTAATATTATGTCATGTGTCACTTTCACTTAGTTATATGCTTTGTAAACGTTTTATATACAATTTATTGTGTCTTTTTTCACTTATTTATATATGTTTTCATAATACATGACTTTTTTATCACAATACACCTGTACATTGTTTTATTTCCACTTGTTGCCTATATACATACATATTGTCAGTCTTTGGTACTTTCACTATGATTATTAGTTAGTACTCCTGCTTGCTGTGGTATTCAGCAAAGCACGGTATAGCACATAGTGACAGTCGGCACTCCACACACTGCATGGTGGTCTTTTTCTGCTTCCTCGGCCTCACCTGGCTGTTCCAGCAGACATGGCACCGCCTTCTGCTAATGGTGACTCCATCTCGTTCCAGAGGCAGGTAACCGAGCTTGTGCACACTTACAAACTGTGCAGCCTGCATGCGGTCCTGAACGGGGCGCCCAGGTTGTGCCACTGCCCTCTGTGGCATAGCATACCTGTCCAGGAGCTCCACCAACACCTGTTTTTGGAACCTCCGCAGGCTACTGAACTTCCTGGGTGTGCGCGGATTCCGAAGCCTGTAGATATTATAGGCATTCAGCATTGACATGTCCACCATGTGCAGAAAGAACTTTTTGTACCATCTGCACGAGGTACGCAGACAGTCGATGAAGCCTATCTGCATGTCGGACTTGTCCACCAGCCTCATATTTATGTTGTAGTCCAGGACAGCATCGGGCTTGGTCACCCTGACTTTGGTGCGGCGATCCACCTTGCCAGTCTCAACCATTTCCCCCTTGTGGACGGTGCTCAGGATGTTGACCTTCCGCTGGTCGTGCCAGTGGATAGCCAGAATGGGTCCCGACTTCTTCTTGAAGACATCGCCTTTCTTTGTTTTAGGAGGGAAACTTGGCATGCCCTTCCTTTTTGCTCTAACTGTGCCTACAGTCCCCGTCTGGCGCTCATGGAGGTACTTTGAGAGAGTGGGGGACGTGTAGTAGTTGTCCGTGTAGAGGACGTGATTCTTTTCGAAGTACCGGTTCATCATGGCTTGAACCACTGCTCCGCCAAAGCCAATGAGGGGGTCTATTGCCACGTCCCCTTCCTTCCCGCTGTAGACCAGGAAGTCCAGGACATAGCCAGTTTTGCAATCGCACAGCACAAAGAACTTTATACCAAAGCGATGTCTCTTTGAGGGGATGTACTGCCTGAAGCTCAGCTTTCCCCGGAACAGCACAAGAGACTCGTCAATACAGACGTTGCAGAAGGGCATGAAGTAGGACGTGAAACGTTCTCTCATCATCTCTTACAACGTCCTAATTTTCCACAGTTTGTCAGGGAGATGCATGTCGGTGTTGGTGACAAGATGGAGCGCTCCGAGGATGTCGAGGTACCGGTCCCGAGAGATGTATTTCCCGAAGGCAGGGGTGGATATTAGATCTTTGGTGATCCAATAGTCAGCCAACCTGTGCTTCTTCACATGAGGCATTAGCATGGTGATTGACAGGAACACCATGAACTCGGATGAGTCACTGGGGTCCACCGCTTCATGTGGCCCTTGATCACCTTGCCAAAAAAGTTACCTGGATTTGGTAATGCTTATTTGTCTCTTTTATGACAAAGTCAGTAACCTCCTTATCAAAAAAAGCCTCAAAAAGCTCATGTGGTCGAGCATTGGGGCCTGCAGGAAAACTTGGGGTAACTCCTGGAGCATCCTGTACCTCATCAAAAGGGGTTACATCAGGGTCAATGACTTGATCAGCAGCCACATCCTGCCAGTTGAAAACATAAAATCCGTCCTTCTGGCGACGCTGACGAGGAGCTACAGCGGGGGCAGCACGCCCACGAACTTTGGCGGCGCGAACCCTAGGGCGGCCAGGAGCGCGACGGCGCCCAGGCCCAGCCCGGCGGCCAGGGCGGCCAGGAGCACGACGGCCCTGGGCAAAGCGTCTGGGTTGAGGGTCGTCGATGTCCCATAAATTCGTCATCGTCGTTGTCGTCAGAGCCGTCATCTTGCCCTGACGGTGGACCCAGGTAATCATGGCCAGAGTCGTCTGTGAGGTGCCCTTCATCTTCAGAGCCCCCCTCATATTCTTGCGGGGAACGAATGATGCGTGGGCGGCGTGTAGGTCGGCGAGGTGGGGAAGGAGTGGGAGATGAGGCTCTGTCATCTTCATACAGAGGTTCGGGGCTCCTTGGCCTACGACGAGTCTTAGACAGCACTGGTTCAGTGTCTGTAGGTGCAGGTATGGATGCGAGGTCAAACACATCATCAGGAACCTCTGTTGTAGGCTGGAGAGGTGGGGTGAACCCTGGGGAAACTTGCGGGGGCGTATGGCTGGGAGCGGCAGGGGTGGAAGCCGCAGGGGTGGAAGCCGCGGGAGCCTCGAACAAAGAGCGCCTACTTCTAGCTCCTTTTTTGACATATTTTCTCCCTTTTCCCTTTTCTTTAGTAGTATGTCTCCTCTCGGGGGAAATAGGGGGTAAATAGGACGAAAGTGGGGGTTCCTCAACCCTAGGCAGTGCTGGTGGTGGTGGGGAAGAATGGCGGGAGCCTGGGGCAACTTGGGTGGCGTGGGTAGATAAGGAAGACAATGGCGGGTCAACCTCGGCCTCACGCGCGGCCTCACTGGCACCCTCACGCACTGCTCCCTCACCAACTTTTAGGGCCTCTTTCCTGGCTGCCGCGGCCGCCTTTTTGAGCACTTGTTTCTTATAGAAACGTATCTTGAATGGGGATTTAGCTGGCGAAGGGCTAGGTGTCGTGTCACTCAACCTAAACTTGGCAGTCGACCTAGTGCTGTCCCATTCGCTCACTCTCACTAGACTCTCATCACCTTGCACAACTATGTCACGTTCAGTACTATCATCACTTTCATCGTCATGCTCAAATCCAAGAAAAAGCGCGTCTCTTTCACGGATTTCTTCTATATCGTCAAAATCCTCACTATAGTGAGACTCTTAAGACTCGGAGCTATCACTGCCCAAGTCATCACCAATTTTTTGGCCTTCACCACGTTCATAACTCCTCAAAGCTATTTCAATACCTCCGGGAGTCAACGCATCTTGTGCGTGCATTTGCGTTAGGGCGCGACGAACATGGGCAGGCGTCGAAGGGAGTGTGGAATCGGACACAAGGGAATCACTTTTTGGGCTAGTATCCATGTTGGCGGCAGGGTAGAGACTGGCGTACATGCTGTCTGGTAGCGCCGCCTGGTGACCACGGAGCAAAATTTGTACGCGCGCCATTCGAAAAGCACTCACGCAAGCAATGGTACAGTGTTGTACCACCCGGGTTCCTCGGGCCAAAAAAAAATGGTACACACGTGTACCACCCGGGGTCGAAGGGTTAAAGCCTTTATTACTATCAGGGGTATTTACAAACCTTTAGTTTAAACTAGTTACTTCAACCTCTGCAGTTGTCTTTGAGTTAGCTGTGGGCAGAAAACTAATTTTGGAGAGGTAATTATAAGAGTGAGAGGAGAACTCTATTTCTTATTGCTAATCTGGCAACCTCTGCGTCATGAGTCTGAAGGGGTTAAGGGCTATCAGAACTTCGGAAGTGAGTACAGTATTAACCCATTATCCAAGGACTGTCAGAAGTGAGTAGGCTATTTACCAACAATAGGCTCAATTAGGGATATTGGAGATTTTGCACCCTGCTGGCCACATATATGACAATAAGTTCTGGGGGGGGGGGGGGGTGACTCAACTTCTGTATCCCACAGCAAACGGTTATGGCAAATAAGCTTATTTTTCTCTTTTTATCCTCTTTTTCCCTGGTCTTAATAGGCCTCCCCACTAGTAGGGGGCGAATTTTTAAGTTGTTGGATAATGGGTAAGTACCGTACTAATTTCAGCTCCTCTTCGGTATATGAGAACACTATCTGAAACCCCCCCCCACCCCCTAAAAAAAAGTTACTGAAATCACTGTCTGTCCTAAAAGTAGGCTAACCTTTACCAAAATAATTAAAATACTTTCAGAAATAACGGTCGGTCCCAAAAGTCAGTTTTACCAAAAATAAGACTGAGTCGCAGCCTTATTTTCGGTAAACCTGACTTTTGGGAGCCTGCGAGGCATTCCCATATTATCCGTATAGCCTAATTGACCACTTGCGAGTTTCAGGCTATAAGGAAGTTGGATCCGTGATTCGTGAACCTCGGTATTAAAGAGAAATGCAATAATAATGCGAGTTTCAGATGGATATAAACTATGATAAATTTGGTTTCATGATTTTATAAAAGCATTGTGAGTATTTGTGACCATATTTTAGCTGACAATTCTTCTAAATATTAATGGCCACAGCTCCAACTTCCTTATAGGCCTAGACCAAAACTCGCAAGTGGTCAATTACAAAAAAAAAAAAAAAAAAAAAATTAGGCCAGCGTCTATCTTCAGTATTACCAGTATCCCAAACCCAGAGTGCCATTCTAGGGTTTGCTAGCAGGATGATACACTCTTAGACTGCTACGCGGGCACTCCAGCCTTTGATAACAGAACAGTACAGTACGGTACCATACTGCACCGTGAAATTACCTAGCTTCGGACATTTCTGGATAAAAGTATGTAAGCTACACTGCTACAGTTATGGAAAAATTACTCTGCATTATGGAAGAACACCGCAAACATACTTTTTTTCCATAACATCATGTATTGGTACGATTTTAGTTACTGGAAAACCTATTTGACAGGTACCGCCAACGATTTAATACATATTTTTTTTTCGGTTTCCCACGCATCCAACACCAAGCTACACCCTTTTCTGGTGTACGAAACACAAAAAAAGCAATGGGGACACTTTAATAATGATAATACGAGACTAAATATAAAGACAACTCGGTTGCGTTCGTGGAAATAGCGTCGCTTTGTTTACTTTACGCTCCGAGTGACTTCCCAGTCCCGCCGCCTTGGCGGTCGACTTAAAATGGCTAAGCTTGTTGGGTCAATTTTTTGATAAAAACTTGCGTTATAGGGCGTGGGATACAGGACAGGGTTGAGGGGGGGCCCTCACAACTAAAATTGGGTAAAATTCTAGTTTCACGTACACAGCGACAAAAGGGAGGCGCCGTTGTAAAGGCATAGCTTCCCGACCAACTATGAAGATCAGGGAAATTGCTGGGTAAAAAGACGTAATATAATGATAATAAACTACATTAACGACATTAGCCTAACCTAACAACCTTACCTAACCTAACCTAGTATTATGTAATAGCTATGGTGCCGCATATGGGGATTTTTTTTTTTTTTTTTTACAGTAGGTATAATTCCTTATAATGCATTTCCGCCACTTTGGACATATATAGGAATTAAGTATGGTATATGACAACTCTAAAGTAGCCATAGAAATTTATGAGTATGCTGTGAAAGCGAAACTAGAATTAAACCTAAAATTGTACCCATGTATTTATCCCATAACTGTGGTTCATTGGATATTTTTTCTAGTATCCGAAGCAGGGTGTCAAACTGGAGCAATTTTGTTTGATGGCTTGAATGAATATGAGGACTACAAGAAAATTAAGATGAAAGGGCATGGTTTTGGCCATTTTATCACTTGCGGAGGCAGAAGTCCGAAGTTATCGCCACGTCCGAAGTTAAGTCATGTTACCGGTACTTTGCAAGATCCTGTGTAGGCTAGCGGGTAGAACTGTTTTTCAGATGCCTATAGGTCCTATGTATACATGTAGCCTACTAAGAAACATTGAACAATATCTGATAATATTCAAGGACACTAGTGCGACGTTATGAGAAACAATTTATGATAAATCTACAGTTATACTACCCCTATTTTGTCGCTATTCTGTTGGTACTAATGGGTTAATATTATTAGTAGTAGACTTAGTATAGTTTGATGATGCGCGGAAATGTATATTTGACTTGTAATAGATACATTGAAGTATTACAAACCTTCGCGAACCCATAAACAGGGAACGTGAGCTGGGTTTAGACCGTCGCGCACCCATACACAGGGAACGTGAGCTGGGTTTAGACCGGTCGCGAGACAGGTTAGTTTTCGGTTAGGTTAAGTTAGGTTAGGTTAGGCTAATAATAAAAATAATAAAATGCGATGGTCCTCAGTATTAAACAACACTGTATATCAAATAAAAAACAACAACAAATTACCTGAAAAACTCGTATCTGGTTGGTGATAATTTTTTATCAAAATAAGTTTTTTCCAGTTTCCGCGTCTGCTGAACCATCCAAAAACACGCTAAAAGGCGTGTTTTGAAGGGGGGAGGTGGTGGGGGGCAGTGGGGGAGGGGTAGTATAACTGTAGATTTACCCAATTTATTAGGGAAAATAGGCACCAATAGATTCGCCATATTTTTCTCCATATAGTCCGCATGGAGGATTTTCGTTATCAACAAATTGAAAAATACCCACTTCACAGACAAATACACCAAAAATCTAAGTCAAAGCGGGGGTGTGGGGGCAGCAGCCCCCACCTATAATACTAGGATAGGTTAGGTAAGGTTGTTAGGTTAGGCTAATGTCCTTTCAAATGGGTATAGGGTAGTAAACACTAGGATAGCCTATACCCGGTCAGAGGAAAGAAGAAGAGTCCTGCAGTAGTCTCCTTGAATGCTACCCAATATCTTTAACTTAACCTAGTAGGCCTAGCCTATAGCCTATTAGTGGACTATTTATGAAAGTAAAATGTCAAAGTATAGGCTATTGTAACATTACCAAATTATCGAGATATAAGTACTGTACTGTAAAGTCTCCCGCTACACAGGATTATACACAGTACTTGGCCAGATTTGGGAATTTTGAGCATAGGCCGCTAGACTTATCAATAGGCCTAGGCCTAAAGTACGGTAGGCTAGAACATTAGAACAATTCACACATTACAACCATATTACATAATGGAAATAGAGTCTAGCTTAATAGAATATGGAGGAAACTATACATAATGGAGTAAATCTAGATCCGTTCAATAACCCCGAGTGGTGACATTGAATTGACAATCTACACGCGTGGCCCACAACAGCTGATCCTAACACCGACCTGTCATCTACCTAAATCACCTTCTTTAAGCCTTATTACCAGTCTCCTGTCTCCCTCCTGTCTCACCTGTGGGCTGCTGTGGGGTCTGTGTGGCTGTGTGAGGGAGATGTGGCTCCAGTCTGTCTTAGTCGACGTGTAGATGATGAAATAATCGCTAGTTCGGCCGGCCCGGTAGATCCTCGTAGACCATCGCTTAACTCGGTGTGGCGGACGCTCATTGGCCGGGGATATAGGCGGATTCGGAGGACCTACATTCTCGGTTCATTCACCTATATCGCTAAATATCGCCAACTATACTCAATCTTATTACTACCCTCCGTTTCTAAGCTAAGGGTACAGTGTTTATTTTTATGTGATACTTATTATATACCGTATTTTATCATTCATGCGTGTATTCTCCGAAATTCCTTGTAGCCGGAATGTGTTTGTGTTCGCTTCAGCCTTTTTTTGACTGAATTTCCTGGTGTGTATTGGCAAATACTCACACATTATCTCACTTACACACACACTATCTTTTAAATACATACATACACACACACACATTATCGCACTTACACACACTCACACTCACAGTCTCTCTCTCTCTGCTATCCCTTTCTTCGACTTCGCTTTATTTGGAGTTTGTTATCTATATACTATAGAATCAAGTCCTGACCACCTCGTTTGGATCGTAAGGCCCGTGTGGTCAATATGTCTATGTAAATCTCAGTCTTTGTCTTGCACACACACACACACACACACACACACACACACTCTCTCTCTCTCTCTCTCTCTGCAAGGAAATTATTATCATCAAAGTCAACACCATGCACCATCAGTTTTGTTTTAATATGTTTAGTGCACTACACTCTTTACAAAGTGTGCCATATATACTATCTACTCTCTTCTTGAACTGCTTTACTGATGTATTTTTCCTTTGCCCCTCAACTTTCCTTTATAATTGCTGAGGGGCACAGGGCCTTGGGTGGGCTTTTGTTTCCCGGGCGTTTCCGCACCCTCCTCAGATCCCCGCCTTTGAGTGGCTTCGGTCACCTGGGCATTATTAGTGGTAAGCTGGGAGGGTTCTGTGGGGGCGGTCGGTTATGGCCTTGGCCTTGCTCGGGACCTTGGGGCTGCTCGGCCAGACAGCCTGAGGAACAGCAACAACAACAACAACTGTTTACAACTTTTGAGGGAAGTTTGTTCCAGGTTGAACAGATCTTATAATTGTATGTGAATAGTTTCCACACATACTAGGGCCGAACCTTTCAATTCTAATTTCCAGCCATAATTGCGTGTTGTATTCGTATTGAGGCTAAACATTTTGCTATAATCCACATTGTCAAACCCAGTAAGTATTTTTATAACTCCAATGAACTGACCTCGTAGTCTGCATGTTTCCTAAGAAAAGAGGTCAAGAGCTCTCAACCGGTCCTCATATCTTTCTGCTAATCGATGGAATGAGCTTTGTAGCCCTAGCTTGTACTCTATCCAGTTGCTCTATATCTTTTCTGAGTGCTGGAGACCAGAACTGAACAGCATACGCCAGGAGAGGCCGTATCAAAGCATTGTAGAGTGTAAGGACTATTTCCTTATTCTTTGTATCTATTGCCACACCCCTTGATATCCGAAGGGGTGGCCACGAATAAATCGCCTCCAAGCACCTCTGTCCTCTGTCAGCCAGCACCCCTCCTCCTACCCAACACTGCTCTCACTCATATAGCCTACCTCTCAACTCCATCCTTCCACCTCACTCTGGCTACCTCTTCCTCTCTGTCCTTCCACCTCACTCTCGTACACTCTTAAGTCATTCTCTCACTTCCCATACGTTCCTTATGGCCGAACCACCTCAAGGTGTTCCTTATCACACTCTCCAGCACATCCACACCCTCACCACAACACTCTCGTACTTCCTCATTTGACTATCTCCATGTAATTCCACACGCACTTCTTAACCCGTTCAGTACCGGTGCCTTCCATTTAAATATATTCTGGTTAATATCAGACGATTTTGTTCAGTTTTAAATGGACCTCTAGTAATAAACAGGCTTCGAACTATCTCCCTTAATACTCTTTTAACTACCACAGATGCTTCTTAAACTGCACAAAATCGTCTAAACACAGCTAGAATAAAATCGAAGACAAAATCTGAAAGACCCGGGATCGAATCCCTGCCACGGCGGACATTTAGTGGGTGCGGTAGTACGTCCTAGCATGTTTCACATGCTTGCACCCAGTCAGGGGACATCCTGACGACGTATACAGACAAAACACACATAACAAAGCCACTCCAACACCTTCCTCTCTCTCCAACACCCCTTCTCCCCTCTCAACACTCTTCTCTGAGCTATTGCCGATAAAAATGGCATGTTCAGTCCTGTAAAGAATCGTAAGATTCAGAGTCGTAAAGATTCCAGGACGAGCTCATTAGCGGCGGATCCCCAGATCGACCGTGGTGATTGTCACCTAAACATATACAAAACTAAACTAAACATCTGCAGTACGTACATCTCCTTTACGTAGGGCATGTGGTACCCGTCTTGCAACTCAATCCCACCCCTACTCTGTGCAACTCTCCAACCCAAGAGTGAAACGTTACTCTCAAACTTTCTTCTACTCAACAGCTGAGCTCTGGAACTCTCTCCCAGAATCAGTCTTTCCCTCTTCCTATGACTTAAATTGCTTCAAACTCCGTGTGTCCAGGCATTTTGGCTCGAACATCCTTGATTTCGGCCCTGTCACTCTTTCAACTATGGGAGAGGCACTCGCTATAGGCAGTTCTGCCTTTTGCCTCCCTCAATCATATAGAAAAAAAACAAAAAACACAAAATAAAGTAACTCATTTCCACCTCTCCCACCTTTGATTTTTGTCTCTCCAACAACGTCCATGCTTCACTCCAGTACGATCATATTGGGATTACCACACTTTCATGCAATGACTTCTTTACTTCCATGCTCACCACCCTATTCCTTGTCACTACTGTTCCTACAACGCTCTTCCCCTGTTGCACCCTCTCCCGCACTTCATCCTCCATACTCCCATCTTTACCCATCACACTGCATAAATATTTAAATGAGCTGACATTTTCCTTATTTCCATATTGCTATACTTAAATTGCCTCCTAATAGGCCTATAGCCCAATATTTTCTTTATTTTCTTCTCTGCTTCAATGTACTGCTTGGAAAACTGTAGGTCACTGCTGATCAGAACACCCAAATCGTTTTCTAAATCAGTCACTTTTAGAGGCATCTCCAATAGCGAAAAGCCTGACTTGGAGCTTGTTTGGCCAATATGCATCACCTAGCTTGTTTGGCCAATATGCATCACCTAGCTTGTTTGGCCAATATGCATCACCTAGCTTGTTTGGCCAATATGCATCACCTAGCTTGTTTGGCCAATATGCATCACCTAGCTTGTTTGGCCAATATGCATCACCTAGCTTGTTTGGCCAATATGCATCACCTAGCTTGTTTGGACAATATGCATCACCTAGCTTGTTTGGACAATATGCATCACCTAGCTTGTTTGGCCAATATGCATCACCTAGCTTGTCTGGCCAATATGCATCACCTAGCTTGTTTGGCCAATATGCATCACCTAGCTTGTTTGGCCAATATGCATCACCTAGCTTGTTTGGCCAATATGCATCACCTAGCTTGTTTGGCCAATATGCATCACCTAGCTTGTTTGGCCAATATGCATCACCTAGCTTGTTTGGCCAATATGCATCACCTAGCTTGCACTTTTCCAAGTTTAGTGGCATCTGCCATGTCTCGGACCATTCACCCAGATCCATCCATCCTGAGTGAAATGCTGGGTGTGAAGGGAATTTAACCCTCCAGAAAATCCCCAGGCCCAGTGGTGGTGCCTGGCGCGGGTTCGAACCCTGGTTAGGGACCTCAGTAGGTTTTACCAGACTGGCGCAGTTTCGAACCCTGGTCAGGGACCTCAGTAGGTTTTACCAGACTGGCGCAGTTTCGAACCCTGGTCAGGGACCTCAGTAGGTTTTACCAGACTGGCGCGGTTTTGAACCCTGGTCAGGGACCTCAGTAGGTTTTACCAGACTCACGCAGTAACCCACTGTAACCTACTACTACGGACGTACAATAGGATAGTAACCTTATATTAGTTCTCCTTGAAAGAACCAGGTGATAGTCTCGTGGTGATTCACGTGGTGGGTTTCTTAGACTTCGCCACCAACGACTATTGTACTCTATCCCACAGTCTACAGATATAAGGTCGGTCCACCAGGCGACCCTTTGACGTCACCGGTCCCAGACGCGCTCTTTCCTTCTCCTTCTATCTTTCTCTCTCGCTTTCAATTAGTTCATTCTCTCTCTCTCTCTCTCCACCAAAACTGATTAATGACCCCTCTGTGTGTGTTAGATAGTGTGTGTGTGTGTGTGTGTGTGTTGATGAATGTGAAGCCTAAGCGCATTTGTGTTTGAATATTTTATATATTTATGGTTGTTTGCATGTGTGTTTAACTTCTTATTTCCATCACATATTATCTCTAAAAAAGTTTCTATCTATTCAACTAATATACAGTATATATATATATATATATGTTTCTAGTCTCTCAGTGGGGATCGAACCACCGACCATCAGAACGATAGCCGACGCTTAATCAATTACACCACGGCAGTCTAAAAGACACTCAGCCTTCTATCCTATTTATGTTAGGGAGAAGGGAAACCCACTAGGCGAATATATTTCAATTCAAACCTAGTTGTAGGATCCATATTTCCAGAATACCATACACGGATTTTTGAGTGTCCCGACGCAACTCGGGTTGAAATTGATTTCATTTAATTCTAACCCACAAAGCATGAGAGTTACAAATATTGAGAATATATCACAAATACACGTGAGCCACTAAATGTTTCTAGTCTCTCAGTGGGGATCGAACCATCGACCATCAGAACGATAGCCGACGCTTAATCAATTACACCACGGCAGTCTAAAACACACTCAGCCTTCTATCCTATTTATGTTAGGGAGAAGGGAAACCCACTAGGCGAATATATTTCAATTCAAACCTAGTTGTAGGATCCATATTTCCAGAATACCATACACGGATTTTTGAGTGTCCCGACGCAACTCGGGTTGAAATTGATTTAGACTGCCGTGGTGTAATTGATTAAGCGTCGGCTATCGTTCTGATGGTCGATGGTTCGATCCCCACTGAGAGACTAGAAACATTTAGTGGCTCACGTGTATTTGTGATATATTTCTCAATATTTGTAACTCTCATGCTTTGTGGGTTAGAATTAAATGAAATCAATTTCAACCCGAGTTGCGTCGGGACACTCAAAAATCCGTGTATGGTATTCTGGAAATATGGATCCTACAACTAGGTTTGAATTGAAATATATTCGCCTAGTGGGTTTCCCTTCTCCCTAACATAAATAGGATAGAAGGCTGAGTGTCTTTTAGACTGCCGTGGTGTAATTGATTAAGCGTCGGCTATCGTTCTGATGGTCGATGGTTCGATCCCCACTGAGAGACTAGAAACATTTAGTGGCTCACGTGTATTTGTGATATATTCTCAATATATATATATATATATATATATATATATACTGTATACCCGGTATATACAGTATATATATATATATATATTTTTTTGTTTCAATCTTGCACATTGTAGGTAAATGTGCAATTCAATTGTACATTATAAAAGCAGTTAAAAAGGATGAGTAAACAAGGGTAGTAATAAAAGTCTAATAACATTTGGATATAAACAGTATATTATTTAAGTTAACAAGAGAAGTATATGGGGACAATAATAATGTCTCTTACAATAATTCATGGAGGATTGTGAATTTATACTGTATTAGCAACGCAATAACTGTTTAACTTAACTACTTTAAGCATTTTGTTACATTGCTTACGTGCTGAATATATATTTCTATTCAATATAATGATGTATGTGTATGTACAAAAAAAAGGACACGCATGTGTAAATGTGCGTGTGTATACAGTAGACTCGTCTGTGTGCGTGTTTGTATTATTATGTGCATGTGTGTCTTCTTGTGTGTAAGTATGGTTTGTTAGTATGCTTAAGCATGTATGTAAATGTGCTTTAATATGTGTTGTTGTTGTTGTTGTTGTTGTTGTTGTTCCCTAAGCTGCCTGGCCGAACAGCCCCGAGTCCCTGAGAAAGGCCATGGCCACGATCGGGCTTTCCCACAGAGCTCTCATTGAGTGTAGATTGTGTTGTTGGCGTAAGTGGTTGTGTGAAATGCAGTCTTCTATGATGTGTTTAATGGTATGGGGTGCTGTGTTACATCCCGGGCAGGCGTCGACAACGGAGTCATCCAGTCTCTTCTGATAGCTCAGGAGAGCTGGATGGTGTCCGCATCTCAGCCTGGCCAGGTGGACTCTGTCCTCGCGAGGAAGGGAGGATTCGGAAGGATGGATTTCGGGAGGTCGTGCATGCAGCTGCGTGTTGTCTGTGAGTGAGTGGATGGATCGGTGAGAGATATGAGTATGGATGTGCTTCTGGAAGTTGGTTCGGGGTGGGCAGGGAGGGAGAGAGGACAATAATTGTGTGTGATACCGTGTGCTGGGTGTTGTTTTGATATTTCTTGGTGTCTGTGGGTGTGTTGCCATGTAGTTTAGTGTATGGTCTTGGTTCGTGGAGGCTGCTGCCAGGAATTGAGTGCCTCTCATGTCCAGATGGTCTTTGACTTTGAGAATTGACCTCCCGAGGCTGCCAACCGCGGATGGCTGCCGACCCTCCACGGCCGAAGACAAAATCAACGACCAGTGGAGGAAAACCGGATGCCGGCCGCGGGGAGCAGTTTCGGGAGCCAAACCGTCACAACCATCCCCTGCCCCCTCCCTGGGGGCACGGGTCCTTGGAGCGGCTTCGGTCGCGCTGGGAATTTAATATGTGTAAGTGTATATAGCCTATCGCTTGTGTATGTGGAAGTGTAAGATTGTGTGTTCTTGTGTGGAAGTGGGACGTGTGCATGCTGATACATGTGCATATCTACTGTATGTGTGTATATGTTTTAATACGTACGGTATACATTTGCATAAATAAAATATACATTTTGATAATAAAGAAACGCGTCATCGAATCCTAAATGGGTTAATAAATGGTTAAACAAAAATCGTATGAGGGATTATTGTGCTTTTTTATTATTATTTTTATATATTATATTTATTTATTTAGTGTTTAACTTTCTTGATTATTGTATTTATTTATTTAGAAAGTGTCTATAACTTTCTTGATTATTGTATTTACTTATTTAGAAACTATTCTTAGCTTATTTAATTATTGTTTTGATTTAGTTTGTTTTCAATTTTAATGTAACTAAAAGTTTAAAAACATTCACATTCCTCACTGAAGTGTGATAATCCTAACGATAACATAACAGAAAAGTAATTATAGAATAAGCTCCTTTTATTATAACAAATCATTCCGTATATAATCACATATAAAATAACTATATATAATAACTAATACATAAATGGATCACAGCAAATCAACTGAAATAACTATATTTCCGTAATTAACGAATGCCTAATTCTCGTAGATGCAACATAAAAATGGGATTCTTCCGGGAAGGAGTTTTAATCGGAAAATGCTTATTTTCTGGATTATTAGCGATACTGACCGCCACAGCATTTCAGAAAGACACCTTTCTTGAAAAATATATAAATGTCGTGGGTTTCTTGCTATCACGTGCTTGTTGTGTAGTAATAAACTGGGAAGTCCTGGCCTTCCAGCTACTGGCAGCTCGTTCCCGGACCTCATTCGCCACCATTTGGACTGGTTTGGGGAAGGCGGTTTTTGGTGCGACTGTATTTCGCACGCTGAAGCTGCTACCTGGCTTGCTGTTTAGCTTGCAAGACGGGTTAGTCAGATCAAATGCGAACCTATTCTTAGAGATGGTTTGCAACAACTGCTGCCTCAGAGACATTGTAGCGGGGTTAGTCTTGCTTTGGCCGGGACGATAATTATTAGTTTTTGGCAGAGTTTTTCTCAAAGGTTTGGGGTCGATAATTTTAACGAGGCCCCGGGACACCTGTGTCTGCGGACGAGGCACTTTAATCACTTCCAGTTTTTGCTTCTTGGCAAAGTTCTTCATCATTATATCCTTCTGGTAACACCTTTCATTATATTTAGCATGGGAACCGTCCCGCAGCCGCTTGACTCCACGGTCAGTCATTTTGTGTTATTTTATGACGAAACCTTAAGCTTTGTCGTAAATATAGTTATATAAGTACAGTACAGTACTTCTAATTAATACTCAAGAAGTTCGTAGATAAAAACTTCACGCGATTTATGGCTAGAAACGTACAAATATCACTATAAAAACTACAGTAAGTACTTGAACGTCTTACCTGAGCAGAAGTTTGAATGAGAATGACGCAGTCATAAACTTAAAATTATCATTTCGCTTCTGGGGAACAGGTTGTGATGGATTTATTTGTATATTATATTAGGATAGTTAATCGAGTGTAGTTTTGAAATAAATCATATTAGCTATGATCAAGAAGATAATAAAGATTTTGAACCGATTACAAGTGTTTTATAATTTAAAACAGAATAATTATTGTGAAGTATATATACTTAAGTTTATCATATAATGTAATTTTCTATATTTCTTTAATCATAGAAAACTACAGTTTATAGGGTAACTTAATTATATTTACGACACACAAACACGCGCGTACCAACATACGAGTATATAGCTACACATATAACACCTTTCTTCAGTGACAACCTTTTTAGAGTGTTGGGGCTTGTAGAAAAGAAAGGTGAATAAAGAATAGAGTATACTGTATGTGCAGAATCGTGTCGCGTGTTAGCCGATCTCTGTAACTAGGGTACACTATAGATTGAGATACCCTATAGGCTAGTTTCAAGAGATTGGCCAACCTCCGCCATATTGGTAGCACTGGTGATAGCGACATAGAGTGCCTCCAAAGGGATCTAGATACCTTACACGAATGGTCAGTAAATTGGCAGATGAATTTTAACTTTGACAAATGCAAGCTATTCAAAATAGGGAAGACGAATTATTATGTTTCTTACACCAACCAACTTCACATCTAAACTTAATTAATGAAATCAACAAATACATGTGGCACTCCGAGGACTCGAACCGAGGATACTCACATAAAAATTCCGCGCACTATGCATTACGCTATCAAGACAGTTAAAGAAATATGGACAAGCCTAGATGTATTATGCAGTTTCGAATCCTGCATATTAATCTGAGCTTGTACATATATTCCACTATTGCAAAATATAAACTAGCTAATACAGAATTAGAAAACTCAGACTGCGAGAAAAATTTGGGTGTGTTTGTTAGCAACGATTTGAAGCCTAGAAAGCAGGGTATAAGCGTTCGTAACAAGGCAAACAGGATTCTCGGGTTCATCTCAAGGAGTGTGAGTAACAGAACTGCTGATGTTATCTTAAAACTTTACTTATCATTAGTGAGACCTCATATGGATTAAGCTGTCCAATTTTGGTGTCTTTATTACAGAATGGACATAGATTCGTTGGAGAGAGTACAGGGAAGAACGGCAAAAATGATTCATAATATTAGATATCTACCAAATGAAGAAAGGTTGAACAAATTAGGCTTACTTTCGTTAGAAAGACGCAGAGTTAGAGGGGATATGATAGAAGTATTCAAGTGGGTTAGTGGGATTAATAAAGGGGACATGAAAAATGTACTGAAGCTCAGTGATAGCGAAAGAACTCGAACAAATGGTTTTAAATAAGATAAGTTTCGTTTCAGAAAAGATATAAGCAAATATTGGTTTGGTAACAGAGTTGTAGACATGTGGTGTAGGCTACCGAGTGATATGGTAGGATCGTTTAACGATAGGGAGCTTTAAGATAAAATTAGATAGGCATATGGACGAGATGGGTTGGGCATGAGGGGGGATCTGCCGGTTGTGGGCCAATCGGCGCTCTGCAGATCCCCGTAATCTTGTGTTGATCTCTGACCGTTTTGGTGAGGTCAGTCCTCAGGGTATTAGTGAGTTGGGTTTATAATTAGGACTTGGCATTGGGGTTGGGTGTGATAGGGATCTGCCTTGTGTGGGCCGATCGGCTTTCTGCAGACTCCCGTTTTCTTATGTTCTTATATATGACCGTGTGCGTTTATGTGAATGTGTAAGTGTTCATGCATATGCGTATATAGGCCTAAGTATGCGTGCACTTGTGTAAGCATGTGTATGCTTAATAGTGTATTTATGTGCATGTAAGTGTGTGTGTATAAGTGTGTTGCTGTGTGTGTGTATATATCAGTTTCTGTGTGTAGTATACCCCTACAGCAGGTGAGGAAATGGGGGGGAGGGTTGGGTAGTATCATATTACCAAAATCAAATACAGCATACCGGTTTATACATATATATATATATATATATATATATATATATATATATATATATATATATATATATATATATATATATATATATATATATATATATATATATATATATATATATATATATATATCAACAGTAAGGTACTTTACCTGCTACACCTTTCCACACTCTCATTCACTCACTCACAAACACTCATTCACTCTCTCATATACATGCACACTCACTCGCTCACATTCATTCATTCACTCACATATACTCATTCTTACCTGGTGGGCTTCCCAGACCCCAGAGCTAAGTAGTAGGTCAGGGTCCACGGAAGCCACACACTGCTGATGCGCCAGCCCAAAGATAATTTATAATTTGTGGTAAAAACAGGGAGTATAGAAATCTATGGACTGGAAAGTGCATCATAAGCAGCTACGTTAACAAGCAAGGTACAAGTATAAGTGGTTGAGGAGGCCATTCACTCACACATATACGCACTCGTTCACTCATTCACAGATACTCAATCACTCACTTGCTCAAACTCATTTACTTACTCACAGTCACTCATACGCACACACGCGCACTCATACACATACACAAGCGGCTCGCTTGGTGTAGTGACTAGCGTCTCGGACTTCCACCCAGAAGGCCCGGGTTCGCGCCCACGCTCGGCGCATTAAAGATTTTTCACAAGCACTGAGTCGTTCCCATCCCTCATGAGCAAAGGGATGGGGTAGTAGTACAGGACCCCAATGGAAATACGCCTAATCGGCCTTATTGAGCTATCCTTAGCTAGCTTAGCATGCGCTAGCTTTAAGAACTATTATTATTATTATTATTATTATATCAACACTTACACACTCATTAATTCATACCTATAAACACACACACCAGGAAGCACAATCACTCGCCCACACATACACACATTCACACAAACATATGCACACACTTCCACAAATTCACATACACAGATTAAAACAAACACAAACACACAAACTTGCACATACACAACATATTTACTAAATAGGAATAATAAGAAATCGTAAGTTCGTAACACTAAAACACGTTCACTTGTTAAAAACAATGCTCACCTCTTGATGTTGGTAATTGAAGAGATGGTTGTGCATCACATTTGATCCTGTGCAGGTGTTTTGGTAGAGGTATGCCTAGCAGTTCATATGTTAGATATCTTTCATAATTATGCACTAGGGTGAAAATGTAAACTGCAAACCTTTGCATAATCAGCATTAATAAAGTCTTTCCTACTGCAAAGGTGAATCCACTTCTTCCTAAGACTCTCATTCTTAGGAAACTTGTGAAAAGAAAGATACTTATCACTCTGTTTTTACTGTTTGAGAAACAATTAAACACTGCACAGTTGCTGGGCATGTCTTCACACTTGAATAAAACCAATTAATAAAGTTGGACACCAGGGTTATGCATATTTAATTCACTTAATTTGGGAGAGAGATGCACGACCTTCACAAGTCAAAGGGAGGGAGAGTACTGACCCTTGGTCAGTGAGGATGAGTGACGTCACTATGGGAAACTGACCATTTTTGGGTCGCCTGGTGGACCGACCTTATATCTGTAGACTGTGTTCCATCCCAGACGTCAACTCGGGTAGTACAGTGGTTGTGGATTTTTTTCGGGTACTGGGTATTACACTGAGCTGCTCAACACCTATAGGGTCCTTTACATTCACTCCAAGCTTATGTCCGGACTGCCTAGTAGGGGCCGCAAGGTCTGTGCAATCTGTGTATCTATGAGAGACAGAGAGAGAGAGCGAGAGCGAGAGAGAGAGAGAGACGAGAGGTAACTGTTTGAGAGTAATAAGCACCCCAGAGACCCCACCACCCCCCTAGCCACCTTGTTAGGACCCTACCCCCTACCTGTACCCCTACTCTCCCCTTCCCTGTTGCCATGACACCCCCCCCCCCCCCCCCACACACACACCAGAGACCCTATGATAACAGATCGGCCAACCTTCGCCATATTGTTACCCTATACACAGAGCTCGGCCAACCTCCGCCATATTGTTATCCCTATACACAGAGATCGGCCAACCTCCGCCATATTGTTACCCTATGCACAGAGATCGGCCAACCTCCGCCATATTGGTACCCTATACACAGAGATCGGTCAACCTCCGCCATCTTGGTGCCACTGGTATCTTAAGGGGAGGGTTTTAGTTTGTTCCCTAGACCTTCATCTAGCTCAATTTTTTTTTTTTTTTTTTTTTTTTAAGAGACAATGAACGGAGGAAGGAAAAACACAGATAAACAAAAAGGTCCATGTGCCTAAAGGCATCCTCCATTCATAAAATGTTTGTAACAACTGGATTTAAACATTTGTAGATTGTAAGTTTGTGGAAAGCAATTCGAGGGAAGTGAATTCCAAAGAGTAGTAGCTCTGGGGATAAATGAATTCTGATAAGCAGAAGTTCTGCATTGTGGAGGAGAAAGTGTAATTTCATGGGCGCTCTCAGCTGCCCTAGTTCTACGGGGAAAGATGTGGAGAGGCGGCACAATTGAAGCAAGTTCCTCGGAACAATTGCTGTGAAAATATCTGTAGAATAATGCAAGGGATGCAACGTTTCTTCGTATGGATAATGTAGCAAGGTCCTGTGTGATTGCAGGGTTATTGATTAATCTAATAGCTTTATTTTGAATTTTGTCCAACTGCCTCAATGCAACCACTCCACTTCCACCCCACAGAGGTGAACAGTAATCCATCTGAGAACGCACATGACTTTTATATATTACGGCCAACTGCTCGTCAGTGAAGAATTCTCGAACTCTGTACAGGAGTCCCATTTTTTTAGAGGCATTCTTAGCAATGCTTCTAACATAATGTGTCCAGCTCAAGTTAGTAGTTAATGTTACACCAAGAATGTCAATACTAGGGAAAGTGGGAATATTTACATCATTAAAAAATATATGGGAGTCAGTGAGATTCTGTCGGTTAGAAAATTGAATGTACTTGGTTTTCTGTGCATTAACCCGGGAGCTGCGGGAAGACTCTTAAGAGTTCCCCCGGCGGACTGCGGGAAGACTCTCCTGAGTAAGTAAAATTAAAAATCAACTTTTGACATCGAAAAAAAATTATTTTTTTATTTTTATTTTTTTATTTTTTTATTTTTGTTTGGCCCCTGGGCCATGCAAAATCTCAGTCCTCTACCTCCCCTCCTTCCCCACTTTCCTCCTATTCCTCAGTTATCACCTATTTTCCCTATTATTCCCTTATTCTGAGGTATATTTTCGTGCTAACATTAGCGAGTTGCAAGCAGGGTGTTGTCATCACTGATAGCAATCGAGTGCAAGAGAGAGAGAGAGAGTATCGATCGACTGTGTCGCAGTGGCCTTGGGGAAAATTGGCGGGAAGGTAGCTTGCCTCACCCATACATTATACAACTCGCGGGCTATATCTCCGATTTTGACCATCCAAACGCTGTTTTCACTCGTTTTATTGTTGTTTCAGGTTAATACCTTTATAATCAACCCATAATAGGCGCATATGGATAATTATTAATGCTATTAATGGGACAATGAATATTTTAGTAACGAAAAACCTCAAATACGTCAGCACAGGGGGAGGTTTTCATTTACCCCCGTGCGCACTTCAGAGGTTAAAGGAAACTAGATTCTTTTGTCCCCATTCATTAATTCTAGAAAGGTCCTGGTTCAGAGAAATTGCAGTGTTTATTTTTGAATTTATAAGATCGGGTTGGGTGACAGAATTGGTAAATGTGAAGGAACTGTGGAGTGTTGAGTCATCTGCGTAGGAATGTATTGGATTATGAGTGGTAGATATGAGATCATTGATATGATCACCCCCTATTACACCCCCTTTAGGTTTTTAGTTTGTTCCCCAGACATCCATCAAGCTTAAAATTACACCCCTTTGGCCCCCTTTCAAGATAAATTTGTACATTTTTCGGTAGAAAAATGTCCCGGCCGAAGGCTGATTCCTCGCTCGCCAGGAAAAAATCGACACCTAAATGGCACGAAAGGTCTTAAAATTGACATAAGTGGGGCAAAAGTTCTTAAAATCGCCAAACTAATGGGGCGAACATCTTAATATTTCAAAAGCAATGGGGCTAAACATGAGGGAGAAAGGGGTCCAGAAAAGTATCCCCCCCCCCCCCAAGTGGAAATCTCCCCTTAAGACTCTCAGGTCAGGTATTGAGGGATAAGCTGTTGGAGTGGCTTTGTTTCGTGTGTTAACCCCTTCAGACTCATATGACGCAGAGGTTGCCAGATTAGCAATACGAAATAGAGTTTTCTCACTCTTATAATTACCTCTCTAAAATTAGTTTTCTGCCCACAGCTAACTCAAAGACAACTGCAGAGGTTGAAGTAACTAAACTAAAGGTTTCTAAATACCTCTGATGGTAACAAAGGCTTTAAAGTATCCCTAATAGGCTCAAAATCGCGTCATATGTCTGTATGCGTCGTCGAGGTGTCCCCGACTGGGTGCGAGCATGTGAAATTTTAGGACGTACCGTACTAAAGTCTATTCACTGTAAGTAGGCGAGAAATCATAACCTCTAACCTCTGTAACTCAAAAACGACTAGAGTAATCGAGCTAACATTTCTACCATTTGGGGAGAGTCAGCCAAGGAATAGATGTGAAAATTTGCAACCAATTTGATCCAGTCCTTTTTGAGTTACAGAGGATAGAGGTCATGATTTCTCGACTACTTACAGTGAATAGACTATATCACACCTACTAAATTATGTCCGCCTTGGTTCTTATCCCAGACCATTCGAGTATCCACCATATTTTCACGCCATTCAAGCAACTGCCTACTTTTTCTATCCTAGTTTCAAAGCCAAAGGCGGATGTTGTGCATATGTGCACAACAAACTCACTTGCTCTCATGTTCCCGATTTCGACTCCTCTGAATTCTCAACTTTATGGCTCAAACTTTTCAATCATTCTCATTCTACATATTTATGGGCTGTCTATCTTTCCCCTAACTCTACCGACTTTCCCAAATTCTTTGACTATCAAAACTCTAAAGTGGAACGCATTCTATACATTTCTCCTGTCTCAAAAATCTCCATCTTAGGAGATTTCAACGTTCACCATCACGAATGGCTTTCCTCTCACACTACTGAACAATCTGGTGAACAAGCTTACGTCTTTTCTATCCTAAATGACCTCTAGAGCAGTTGGTTCAGCAACCCACCCGTATCCCGGATTTCCTCGGAGATCGGCCCAACATTCTTGACTTGTTTCAAAAGTCTAACCCTTCTTCTTATACTGTCGATCTTTTCTCTCCTTTGGGCTCCTCCGACCATAAACTTATCTCTGTCACTTGTCCTATCTCTTCAGTACGGCCACCCGATCCTCCCAGCCGGCGGCGCTTGTGCCACATTTGCGCTGCCGACTGGGCGGCAGTACTTCTTTGATTTCCCATGGAATGATTTTTGCTTCCGTGGCCGGGGACCCTCGGAGAGTGCTGAATGCATTACCGAGGTAATCCTATCGGGCATGGAGGCATACATTCTATTTTCTTTCTCTCAGACTAATGCAAACAAAATCTTGGTTTACTCACACTTGTTCTACTGCTGTCAGCAATAAGAAGGAAGCATTCAAACGGTACCGACGTCTTCAAACTCAAGAATCGCATTCTTCCTATGTTTCTGCCCAAGACTCCCATTCGAGGTAAATGTGTAGCCTACATTTTTCGGTAAAAATAATATCCCGGCCAAAGGCATATTTCCTCTAAGTTGCAGGCTCTCTTTCGCCCGGCATGCAGCAAATCGACACCTAAATGGCACGAAAGGTCTTAAGATTGACAAAGAAGTCCATTCATTATAGGTTTGCCAGAAATCGTGACCCTTCTAACCTCTGAAACTCAAAAAGGGCTAGAGCAAATGGGTTGTAAATGTCCACACCTATTTCCTGGCTGACCCGTCCTAAAAGGTAGACCTATTAGTTGGATTACTGGAGTTATTATTGAGTTATGGAGGTTAGTAGACAAGACTATTGGCCTATCTATAGTGAATGGGTAGTACTCGCTTTTTCTGGACCCCCTTCTCCCTCATGTTTAGCATATTAGTTTTGAGGTTTCAAGACGTTCGTTCCGTTAGTTTGGCGTTTTTGAGACCTTTCGCCTAATTTCTTTGTCAATATTTAGACCTTTCGTGCCATTTCGGTGTCGATTTGGCCTACCTATAATTAATGGATTAACTTTAACCCCTTCCGTACCGGTGACGTCTTTTTAAGTTTATTCTGGCTACTATTAGACGATGTTCTTCAGTTTAAAAAGGGCCTCCAGCAATTAACAGGCTTCGAACTATCTCCCCTAACCATTCTTACTACCACAGAGCCTTCTTAAACTGCACAAAATCGTCTAAATATACCTGGAGCCAAATTCAAATGACGTCGCCGATACAAAAGGGGTTAACAAAATACCACTGTTCGATATAAATTTGTACATTATTCGGTAGAAAAATGCCAGATTCCTTTTGAATTGCAGGTTCGCTATCGTTCGCCAGGAAAAATCGACACCTAAATGGCACAAAAGGTCATAAAAATGACAAAGAAATGGGGCGAAAGGTTTTCAAATAATTAAACACATGTAGCGAGCGTCTTCATATCTCAAAACTAATTGGGTTAAACATGAGGGAGAAGGGGGTCCAGAAAAAGCACCCCTTAAGGGGAGGTATTTAGTTTGCTCCCTAGACCTCCATCAAGCTTTAAATTACTCCCCCTTGACCTCCTTTCAAGATAAATGTGTACATTTTTCGGTAGAAAAATGTCCAGGCCGAAGGCCGGTTTCTCTTAAATTACAGGCTCGCTATCGCTCGCCAGGATAAAATGGACACCTAAATGACATGAAAGGTCTTAACATTGACAGAAAGGGAGCGAAACTTCTTAAATTCGCCAAAATAATGTGGCAAGCGTCCTAAAATCTCAAGAGCAACGGGGCTAAACATGAGGGAGAAGGAAGTTCGAAAATAAATCACTCTAAGTGGAAACCTCCCCTTAAAGACGGTACCCATTTTATAACTTTGACCCATAAAAGTCTATGGTTACAGACTATCAGATTTTAATATACCCTGTAAATTCCCTTCTCCCTCATGTTTTGCCCCAATTGTATCAAGCTTGGTGGAGGTTTGACAAAAAAATCTTCAGTACCCGATATATATGTGTGTGTGTGTTCGTGTATTTCAAGATTGTGTAGGCCTATATAGGCAATGTATGTCTTTCAAAGTTGTGTGTGTGTTAGAGAGAGAGAGAGAGAGAGAGAGAGAGAGAGAGAGAGAGAGAGAGAAGGGGTCCAGCACCGCCTCGGCCCTCGCCCGCCATACCCATTCAGTCACCCGCGAAGGAAGGACGTCCGCCCCCTCCCTTCCCGCCAACCTCGTGTCTCGTTCTAAACTCGTGCCAAGCTTCAACAAACACGTGATTTAGTTTCCTCCTGACAGTTACACCTCCTTTGCCACTTGATCAAGTTATTCGCGCCAAAATTCCTACCCCTATCAACGCTTTTTGCCACGTGCTAAGTTTCAACATATACGTAATTTAGCTTCAGTCACATCTTTACCACGTGATTAAGTTGATTCGTGCCTAAATTCCTAACCTATCAACCCTTTTTGCCACGTGTTAAGTCTACAAACACGTGATTTAGTTATTTAGTTATCTCCCGACAGTCTCATATCCTTTGCCACGTGATCAAGTCGTTTCGCGCCTAAATTCCTAACCTATCAACGCTCTTTGCCACGTGATAAGTCTCTACAAACACCTTATTTAACTCCTTTTCCTTTCCAAATCCCTAACTACGTATTTTATATATTGCTTGCTTCCCTTATTCCCTCCCTCCCTCCCTCCCTCCCTCTTCTCTCATAAATTGTCTTGTTCTAAACACGCATGCTAAGCTTCCTCAACCTCGTGATTTAACTCTTCCTTCAGTCGCACCTTTGCCACGTGATTAAGTTCATTCGCGCCTAATTTCCTATCCTATTAAAGCTTTTCCCCACGTGTTAAGTCTCTACAAACACGTGATCTAACTTTATTTGCCTTTCCATATACCTAACTACGTATTTTCTGTTGTTTCTTGCCTTCCTTATTCCCTCCCTCCCTCCCTCTCCTACCGTTCTATACACATACTAAGCTCCCACAAACACGTGATTTAACTTCCTCCTAAATACGTGATTAAGTTGATTGATGCCTAAACTCCTTCCACTATCTACCTACTCTTTCACGTGACAAACAACCACGTGATTCAAATCCCTGGTTTAATTTCCACTTTCTTGTCCATCTGGTAAAGTCATTTCGTGTCTCCCTCACGTGAAATAACTCCCTCTTTTTCCATTCCATATTCACGTACTATATTTTTGTCGTGCCTCCCTCACTCCCTTAATTAATCCCTCAACTAATTCAACTGAATAAATCACCAAAAGGAGGGGCCGCTGTAAAGGCTTATCTCCTTGACCAAACACCCAGACCTAAGCTTCTCTTCCTCCCATCTCGTGTTTCGATCAACCCATGTGCTGAGATTCCATAACCACGTGATATAAGTCCTTTCGTATTTACAGTTCCTTTTCTACTTAAGTCGTTTCGTGCATCCCCACCCCTCAAGTCTCAAGTCGTTTCGTACATTCCTTCTTTCCCCACCCCTCAAGTCGTTTCGTGTCTTCCTTCTTTCCCCACCCCTCAAGTCTCAAGTCGTTTCGTTCCTCCCTTCTTTCCCCACCCCTCGAGTCTCAAGTCGTTTCGTGCCTTCCTTCTTTCCCCACCCCTCGAGTCTCAAGTCGTTTCGTGCCTTCCTTCTTTCCCCACCCCTCGAGTCTCAAGTCGTTTCGTGCCTTCCTTCTTTCCCCACCCCTCGAGTCTCAAGTCGTTTCGTGCCTTCCTTCTTTCCCCACCCCTCGAGTCTCAAGTCGTTTCGTTCCTCTCTTCTTTCCCTCCCTTCCCCTTGTACCTCAATTTAAGCACTTGCTTAGGACTCCGTAACTATGTAATTTAGCTCCTCTCTCTCCTCTGCATATCCTTTGCCACGCGCTAAAGTCGTTTCGTTCCTCCCTTATTCCCCCTTGTGCCTCGTTCTAATCACGCGCTAAACCTCGATAACCAAGTGATTTAAATCCCACCTCTCTCCTAATTATCTCTTATCTTTAATTACCCTATTATCACATGACCTTTGTTGACCGTGTAAGCTAACTCCTTGTCATACCCCTACTCATCCTTCTTGCCACGTGCTGCCTCCCTTCCAACCCCTAATCTCACGCGCATCGAACACGTGCTGTAATTGTACTCCAGATTAGTGGTCAGAATCAAGCATGGCGGTACAAAAACACGCCCACCCGAGGCATGGTGGCATAAATAAGCCATAACGGTCGAATACAGGACATAACGGTCGAATAACAAAGCCGTAATTGTCGAATAATATACATAACGGTCGAGTAACGGACATAACGGTCGAATAATATACATAACGGTCGAGTAACGGACATAACGGTCTAATAACACAACGGTCGAATAACAAACATAACGGTCGAATAACAGACATAACGGTCGAGTAATAAAGATATAACGGTTAAATAATCCGACATAATGGTATAACAGACAAGCTTGAGATGGCCGAATAGTTAAGACGTAGAAGGCGAATAATTTATACTTAGAGGTCAAATGGCCAAGACCTAATAGTCGAATAGCTAAGACGTAATAGTCAATTAGTCGAGCGAGAACGGTTGAATAGTCAAGACGTAATGGTCAAGTAGTCAAGATGCAATGGTCGAATAGCAAAGATAGTAAAGATTAAAGAGCCCTAATATAACGGTCGAATAGTTAGGAAACAACGGTAGAATAGTCGAGAGATAACGGTCGAATGGCTAAGACAACGAATAGCCAAGACATAAGGGTCGAATAGTCAAGACGAAACGTTCAAATAGTCAAGACATAACGGTCGAATAGTCAAGACATAACGTTCAAATAGTCAAGACAACGGCCGAATAGTCAAGATGCAATGGTCTAGTGGCAAAGACAGTAAAACGTTCAAATAGCGAAGACGTAATTAACGGTCGAATCACCAGGACAAAATGGTGACCTGGATTGACCTGTTGACTCTGACCCTCATCTGGATTCAGCTGGCCAGGTAAGCATTAACACTATTTGGTGCCACGTCTCGGGGGTTATGATGGTATTTTGTTTCATTGTTATAGAGGCTTTAATTGTCCGGTTTCTCCCAAATTGCGGGCTCGCTATCGCTCGCCCAGGAAAAATCGACACCTTATTGGGTTGAAGCATCATATAATCGCCAAACTAATGCGATGAAACGTCTTAAAATCTCCAAGTTAATGGAGAAAAACAGGGAGGCTCCAAATTGGCCCGCCCTGCACCTAATAGGGTTAAGTTTTTTTTTTAGTTGATTTCCTAGACTTCCATCAAGCTTAACATTACTCCCCCTTGACCCCCTTTCAAGATAAATTTGTAAATTTTTCGGTAGAAAAATGTCCCGGCCAAAGGCCGGTTCCCCTTAAATTACAGGCTCGCTATCGCTCACCAGGAAAAATCGACACCTAAATGGCACGAATGGTCTTAAAATTGACAGAAATGGGGCGAGGGTTCTTAAAATCGCCAAACTAATGGGGCAAGCGTCTTTAAATCTGACAAGCAATGGGGCTAAACATGAGGGAGAAAGAGGTTCAGAAAAAAATCCTCCAGGTGGAAATCTCTCCTTAAGACGTTAGGTTAATTACACTCAAAACTATGGTATTGAATCTGTGCATGCAACCGTAGTATATATACAGCATACAAGTACAGTCGCGCTAATAAGTCATGGCCCAGCTGTCCTTATGTTTGGCTTGCTCTGTGCTGTATTAATGTCTGTCAGATGTTAAATGGAGTGGGTAAGTGTAGGAACATGTTTGTATATTTCACTCGATATGAAGACATGAAGCTTCGATATTGCCGATACCAATTATTGATCGAAACATACTTGGTGCCGGGACATGACTTCTTAGCGCGACTGTACACTCTGATGTCGTAGTCTCTAGCCCACCCATAAATAATCTTGGACTTCACCTATTTCCAATTATGTATGTAAATCTCTGGAAGCGAATGTATGATGGGAGATGTAGACTATCTATCTATCTATCTATCTATCTATCTATCTATCTATCTATATGCTCAGGCCCAATCCCCACTTTTCCTTTTTTTTCTATATTTATTATTATATATTTTTGTTTTTAAGGTGTACCAGAACAAATAGGGCTGTAGGGAAGAAGGAGTCTGCCTCGTATGGGCCAATAGGCCTTCTGCAGATTTCCATTAATCTTACGTTCTTAACCCTTTGAAGCTCTGACGCGTTTTAGCAGTTTATTTTGGCCATCATTAGACGATTTTATGCAGCTTAGGAAGTATCTGTGGGTATTAAAAGGGTCAAGACTATCTCAATCAACCCTCCGACTTCCATATACCGTTACTAAGCTGAATAAAATCGTCTAATAGTAGCCAGAAACAGAACAGAAACGCGTATTGGAGCTTGAGAGGGTTAATATAATTGTCTATACATTAACCTTTTCACGCATATGACGCGATGTTGAGCCTATTGGGGATACTTTAAAGCCTTTGTTACCATCAGGGGTATTTAGAAACCTTTAGTTTAGTTACTTCAACCTCTGCAGTTGTCTTTTGAGTTAGCTGTGGGCAGAAAACTAATTTTGGAGAGGTAATTATAAGAGTGAGAGAACTCTATTTATTATTGCTAATCTGGCAACGTCTGCGTCATAAATGCGTGAAAGGGTTAACTTCCAGGAATTCTTATGAGTGGGGCTGAAGACTATGGTATCCGAGTGTACGGTCGCGCTAATAAGTCATGGCCCAGCTGTCATTACGTTTGGCTTGCTCTGTGCTGTATTTATGTCTGTCAGATGTTGAATAGGATGGGTAAGTGAAGGAACATGTTTGTATATTTCACTCAATATGAAGAAATGAAGCTTAGATATTGCCGATACCAATTATTGATCAAAACATAGTTGGTGCCGAAACATGACTTATTAGCGCGACTGTACTGTCAACAACTGTGGAGAGCTGCTGTATTTAACCCCTTCCGGTGACGTCTTTTTAATTTAATTTTAGCTATATTGAGACGGTTATATGCAGTTTAAGAAGGATCTGTGGTAGTAGAAAGGGTTAAGTGAGATAGTTCGAAGCCTCTTGATTGTTGGAGGTCCTTTCTAAACTGAATAAAATCGTTTAATAGTAGCCAGCATAAAGTTAAAAAGACGTCGCGGTACAGACGGGGTTAAGGGGAGGTTTCCACTTGAGGGATTTTTTTTCGAACTTCCTTCTCCCTCATGTTTAGCCCCATTGCTTTTGAGATTTTAAGACGTTTGCCCCATTAGTTTGGCGATTTTAATAACTCGACCCATTTCTGTCAATTTTAAGACCTTTCGTGCCATTTAGGTGTCAAATTTTCCTGGCGAGCGATAGCGAGCCTGTAACTTAAGAGGAATCGGCTTTTATCTTGAAAGGGGGTCTAGGGGGTGTAATTTTAATGGTGAAAAGGTCCAATGGGGCTATGACCGGCTGGACATGGAAAATTTTCCAATATTTTATTAGGTCAGGTCTTAGTAACCTGCCTTGTACAGAGTATAAATTAAGGGACTTCAGGCGGTCACCATAACCAAGTTTATATGTTTGGTCCATCCAGAGCTTACTTGTTGAGTCGTGAGTCTTTTGGGTTAGAGAGTTGGACAGAATAGGGGTGGTGATGTGTTGAAAGGCAGGTGGCCCACAGCTCCTTGTTCTATACAGGGGCACAGTACACCCATGTATCGAGTATTGTTCACATGTGTGAGGAGGTTCCACCCATACCACACTTCTTGATATAGTCAAAACATTTAGTCTCGTCAGCTCACTTCCTCTTACTAATTCCCAACAATCTCTCTACACGCCGCAATGTTGCAACTCACTTTTCTCCCGCCATAAACAAAATCAGTGTTCTTCAGAGCTCTCTCAGTATATACCTCTCCCCTTATGGAGAGTGGGGGCACCCGCCATTCAACACATTCCCACCCCTTTGCTGTCCAACTCTCTAGCCCAACAATCTCTCGACTCTACAAGTAAGCTCTTGAACTCTCTCCCCTCATCTATCTTTCCCTCATCATATGGGCCGGTTTTCTGGACCACTTTCTCCCTCATGTTTAGCCCAATTAGTTTTCAGATGTTACGATGTTTGCCCCATTAGTTAGTAGACTTTAAGACATTTCGCCCCATTTCTTCGTCAATATTTAGACCTTTCGTGCTATTTAGGTGTCGATTTTGTCCCTGGCGAACGATAGGGAGTCTGTAATGTTGGAAGAACCGGCCTTCGGCCGGAAAATGTTTCTACCGAAAAATGTACAAATTAATCTAGAAGGGGGATCTAATGGATGTTTTTTTTGTTTTAATTTGATGGAGGTCTAGGGAGGACTCTAGAAAAATAATGAATACATGCAAAAATCGCCCAAAAAGTGAACCAACCCCCCTTAAACTGCTCTCAGTGTGTCCAGACATGTTGACTCTAACGTACTGTACCTTGAATTTGGCTCTATCGCTCTTTCAACTTTAGGGGAGGGGGGGGGGGGGGGTGAGATACTGGTTACATGCAACATTGCCTTTTGTCTCCATCATACACACACACACACAACTAAAATAACATTAACACTTTGCACTAACCGTTATGATGGGTTAAGGGAGTCCACCTCACTGTTTTTTTCTCTTTCTCTCCCTCTCTCTTTGGCTTGTATCCATTCGGCCCCATTCAGCCTATTGTTTTAAGACGGTTAACCCCATCCAGGTGTCAATATTTTTCTGGCGAGCGGTAGCGAGCCAGCATATATATATATATATTTTTTGACAGCAAGTTAAATTTGTACATTTTTCGATAGAAAAATGTCTTCGGCGAAGTCGGATTTCTCCATACAATGCTGGCTCGCTATCGCTCACCAGGAAGAAATCGACACCTGGATGGGGATAAACGTCTTAAAACAGTTGGCTGAATGGGGCCGATTGGATACAAGCCAGGGAACGAGAGAAAATGAGAGAAAGATAAAACAAACCGGTGACCACCCTTAAATACAGCAGTTCTCCAGAACTTTTGACCAAGGTTCATGTTTTGGTAACTGTACAGTTGCGCTAATAAGTCATGTCCTAGCTGCCATTACGTTTGGCTCGCTCTCGGCTGTATTAATGTCTGTCAGATGTTGAATAG